>JAMKQA010001387.1:0-22672 GCA_024699735.1 Posidonia australis
GTGTTCCTTTACATTTGAGATTTTCCTATCCACGGTTTGTTCCAATGGGACGGATCCTGGTGTTCTTTTACATTTGAAATTTTCCCATCCACGGTTCGTTCCAGTGGGACGGATCCTGGTGTTCTTTTACATTTGATATTTTCCTATCCATGGTTCATTCCCTTGGAACGTAACCTGGTGTTCCTTTACATTTGAGGTTTTCCTATCCACAGTTCGTTCCAATGGGACGGATCCTGGTGTTCCTTTTACATTTGAGATTTTCCCATCCATGGTTCGTTCCAATGGGACGGATCCTGGTGTTCCTTTACATTTGAGATTTTCCTATCCACGGTTCGTTCCAATGGGACGAATCCTGGTGTTGTTTTAGATTTGAAATTTTCCCATCCACGGTTCGTTTCAATGGGACGGATCCTAGTGTTCCTTTTACATTTGAGATTTTCCCATCCACTGTTCATTCCAATGGGACGGATCTTGGTGTTTCTTTACATTAGAATTTTCCCATCCACGGTTCGTTCCAATGGGATGGATCCTGGTGTTCCTTTTACATTTGAGATTTTCCCATCCACGGTTCGTTCCAATGGGACGGATCCTGGTGTTCCTTTACATTTGAGATTTTCCTACCCGCGATTCGTTCCAATGTGAAGGATCCTAGTATTCCTTTACATTTGTGATTTTCCCATCCACGGTTCGTTCCAATGGGACGGATCCTGGTGTCCCTTTACATTTGAAATTTTCCCATCCACGGTTCGTTCCAATGAGACGGATCCTGGTGTTCCTTTTACATTTGAGATTTTCCCATCCACGGTTCGTTCCAATGGGACGGATCCTGGTGTTCCTTTACATTTGAGATTTTCTTATCCACTGTTCTTTCCAATGTGACGGATCCTGGAGTTCCTTTACATTTGAAATTTTCCCATCACCTGTTCGTTCCAATGGGACGGATCCTGGTGTTCCTTTTACATTTGAGATTTTCCTATCCATGGTTCGTTCCAATGGGATGGATCTTGGTGTTCCGTTTACATTTGAGATTTTCCCATCCATGGTTCGTTCCAATGGAATGGATCTTAGTGTTCCTTTTACATTTGAATTTTCCCATCCACAGTTCGTTCTAATGGAACGGATCCTGGTGTTCCTTTTACATTTAAATTTTCCCATCCACGGTTCGTTCTATTAGGATGAATCCTGGTGTCCTCCTTTTCACCTTTGATTTACCTCCCTGTGGGCTGGTAGCCTGAACTACCCGGATGACTTCCGTGACCAGTCACTTCCCAGTCGGCAAGCACCGTGAGTCTTGTCCGGCGCTTTTCTCGACAAGTGTGATAACCAGTCATGTCTTTTAGGAGCTGATTGGTCGTCAACTTGTCAGTATTTGGTTGTCTATGTTGCCTTCTCTGATATTTGGCTTCGGCTATGGCGATGGGGCCTCTGGTGCATTCACTGACTAGTGGCTAGTGGCTAGTTGCTGGTGGCTAACTCTTGCTTATGGCTATAGGTGGGGTGTCATTGTCAACCTTGAGCATTGGTCTCTGTTTTACACGTCCTTCGACCTCGCTCAGGGAGGGGCACTTGTAGACACCCCAATTTTCTAATTTTGCAGGATGGAGATGTAATGGTTGAGCTCTAACCCTAATTGAATCCATTGGGCCCACTTTAGCCCACAAGGACCACATAGGCCCATTAAACTCTAATTGAGCCCACTTTGGCCCACAAGACCTATTTAGGCCCATTCAACTCATTGTAGGCCCATTTAGTTCATTTGGGCCCATTAAGGCCCATATTGGCCCATTAAGCCCAATTGAGTCCATCTTGGTCCCAAAGCCCAAGGAGGCCCCCATAAACAATTTAACCCATTTTTTCTTCCAACCCAACACCTTATTTCTCTATCTTCATAGTCATTTACTACTTTTTACCAAAAACATCAAATCATTTCTTCTCTACTGTTTTTTCTTCAAGTGTAACCACTGAACCCATTCCTTCTCCATTCCTCCCACGAATCAGCCTGAACCCACCTCCTTATTGAGCCAATCCAAGCTAGTTCGATCACCATAGATCCAGCAAGCCACTCAAAACATCCCTAACCGCTGGATGAGTCGCCGGAGGAGCCTGGATCGCCGTTGATCACTGTCGGTGGGCAGGGGACAAGATGGGGCACAAGAGGACAGTAGTTTGTTAGGCTGTTACGAGTCCAGCTAGGATGGTTAGAGGGTTAGTTACTGGTTTTGTTAGCATGGTTGGCATTCTGTTGTAGTGGGTTGTTGGGTTTCTTCAGCTATACAAGGAGGGGTTGAGGTAGAGTTTTTAAAAAAACTTTTGGGATCCAAAAGACTTTTGGCGCAAGAGAGAAGAGAGCTGAGAGTGCTAGAGAATTCCAGAGAGAAAGGGAAGCTCGCAGAGAGGAGAGAAGGAGATTCCAGACACTCCGGCGAGTTACAGAGCTCCGTCAAGCCAGGTACGCCCCTTTTGATCCCTCCTAGTTTAATTCATAGCTTCCTAGATCCCTCCTCCTTCTTTCTGGACAATTCCGAGCCATCCAGAGCCTTCCTCTGGTCAGAATTGCTCCCTAGGGCTCACCGTTGCCATTTCCCGACGACGTAGTTGGGGGGAGCGATCCAGGGCATGGCCCTGGCCCTCAAGTCTCCTCTCTTTCTCCTCTAGCCTTCCCGGTGCTCTCCCGCTCCTTGGATCGCCGCTTCGACGCCTCCTGAAGCTCGCACAAAGATAGCCGGAGTTACACCAATCCTGCTGTCGCTGGAGAAGACGACTGCTCCAGAGAAGGAGCACACGCCCCTCGCTACTCCAAGCTCCTCCGACGGTCCAGAAACACTCCCCGACGCTCCACAAAGCCTCCAGAGCCTCCTGAATCGCACCACGAGCTCTGGATCATCGTAGCAACCACACTTGTCGGAGAGGACACCGTCGATGACTGTCAGAGGACGCCTCCACTCCATTCTCCCTCATTCTGCTCCAGGAAGGAAGAAGCTACCCGACGCTCCCCAGGGCCTCCACGACCGCTGGATCGCTACGCCGCTGCCCTCCAGAAGCTCCTTCTTCCCCGACGCAGTCATCGGAGCTCCACAACAGCGAGGGAGGTGGGAGGACCATTCCCACCGGTCAATCCCCGATCCACTGTGTTGGATCCTCTCCTCTTTCTCTTTCTTTGCTTCCCATGGTGTTGGATCTTAGATCAGGCCAAGGGCAAGCCTCTGTTTGCCCCTCCGACGGTCGTCGGCGGTGGAGCTCCGTCGTCGATGACCGTCGTTTCTTTTTTTCATTTAAAAAACAAATTAAAACATTTATTTTAATAAAGTTTAGAAACTTTGTTTTTCTTACATTTAGATCCTTTTTTGTATTACACATAGGTCCTTTTATTACATATAGGTCCTCCATTCATTTTTCATAAATCATTCGAATAAAGTTTTCACTAAAAATAATACATTTTCCCCCCTGAACATTTAAAATAATGTTCTCCAAGCATTAGAATTTAACAAAAGCCCCCTGGATTTCTTTCCATGCTTTTTAATCCAACAATTGCATAAAAGCCATAAAAGCCGATGTATTCTTCTGAAATCATCCAGAATGCATATTTCTTTGGTTTATTTGCACTTTAACCCCTAGCATTTATTGACAACTTTTATGAAGCATGTTTTCACTAGGAAAATTGCATTTTAACCCTTAAACGTTATAGAAACTTTCCAGAATGCACATTTCTTTGGTTTATTTGCATTTAAACCCCTGGACTTATTTGAAAACTTCTTTAAAGCATGTTTCCTTTGGTTAAATTGCACTTTAACCCTCCTATTTTACTAAAATTCTTCTAAGTGCTTTATTTCTCTGTGAATTACATTTTTATCCCTGTTTTCTTTAGAAACTCTTTTGGATGCTTTATTCTGTTGGGCAATTTGCAGTTTAGCCCCTGTACTTCACTGATTTTACTCTAATCGCCTGTTTTCTAGGGTAAAATGACTGTTTTACCCCTGAAACTTTCTGGAACTTTCCTGAATCATTTTTCTTGCATATTTTACCCTGAATTTCCACTGAATTGTTTTAAATGCATGTTTTAGTGGTAAAATTGCATTTTGACTAAGATTGCACATATTTACACATTTGACCCTAGATTTCTTCATAATTGCATAGAATGTGTTTTCCTATGTATTTTTGATGATTTGGGCTTCAGAACTTTAGTTTTCCTCAGAATTTGGGTTTTTGCACAAAGGCCCTTAAAATTCTCAATATTTACACTCACATATGCATTTTGCACATTTTTTCACATCTTTCCGCACAAGTTTTCTTGCCTTTCCTTCCTTCCTTTGCGTACGTTTTTCCAACTCTTTTCGAGCTTGGTTTTCTCGTCGTTTCCCTGATTTCTCGTAGTTTTCACCTTTTGATTAGTTTTGGCTTTCCATCGCCCGAGGGCATACATTAAAAGGCTTCACAAAGCCGACATTATCCCAGAATGAGGATTATTTTCTCCTTTTTGATTTTCTCGGATTTATCATAATTTCCGCTGATTTGCGAGACGCTTTCTGAGAATTTCTTGATTTTCACGATTTTCCTCATCGGCCACGGACGTACAGTAAAGCGTCATTCTCAATGCCTACATTTGACCCTCGGATTAACTTTTCCCTTTGTTTCATTTCTTTACTTTGATTTAGCCTATTTTTAGTCATATTTAGCATGAGCATATAGAATAAGCAAGCATACATCCATAGACCATTGACAATAGGGAAACCTAGAAAGACCGAGTTTTCTCGGGCGTATGAGGGTGCCTAACCCCTTCCCTATGCGTAACCAGAATCCTTACCCTTTCTCTGGCTCGCATTCATTTGTGCATTGTCCATTAGGCACGGAGCACACACATACATTCTGCATCTTATCTGCTTTCCAGTTTTCATGTGTTTTTGGTTTTCCTCGTCTTTCCATTAAAAGACTAGGTGGCGACTCCTTTCTTTGTCCTTTTTATCTTCCCTTGGTGTTTCCGGGTCTAGTCTTTTCCTTCGGATTTGCCATCTTTGCTGTGACCATATCGGGTCTCCTCGTATGCTTCCATGCACCTGGTAGGAGGAGAGTCGCGCAAGGGTTCCACCGGCCTGGTCACAGGTAGACAACGGAGCAGGTTTAATTGTCTGCCCCTTGCGTACGACAAGTGCAATCAGATTCAAGTCTGAAGACATAATACCTGTCGTGAAGGGGATGACGACGTTTGATAATACGTACCACGATGCACTCAGGATCTTGATCATGCCTTTGATAATTGGTCTAGCCCGCTTCGACGTAGAATTTTATGTCGTTGACATTGAACCTTCCGTTAATCTCTTGCTTGGATGCCCTTATCTTCACAAGCATCACGTCATTCCCTCAACTCTCCATCGTATGATCAAGTTCTGCTAGGATGACAATGTTGTTATTGTCATGGCAGAGGATTTGGAGAAGGTTGAGGCGGTCTCTACAGTAGCTTCGCAAACTGTCCGCTTTGAGCCCAAACCCTCTAATATTCTGTACCGTGTCAACTAGTTTGAGCTAGTTAATTTCATTCTTGCCCTCGAGTGCGGCAACCATTTGGTTGTTCGTAGTGATCCCCGTTTGATGGTTGATAACTTATGTCGCAAGAGGGAATTGCCAAGCTGATCGAGGTGGAAGAGTGGAAAGAGCGTGAAGGATTGAGATATGAGCATCAATACCAGTGGATGAGACTCCTGTGCTCCGGTAAGTCCCCAAGGATGATCATTCCATGCGATTTGGATAACTTCACCAGTGCAGGCATCTTGGATCCAAACCAGAGTCCGTTTACAGTCTCAGTGTCACAGTCACCAGCATTTTGGATTTGTCCGGAAGAGTCATATCTAGAGAATGATTAGTTAGAGTCAGAGCAGGCCATCGAGCAGATCTGTGAGCAGTTGTAGAATTGTTTAACTTTGTTATAGTCAGGATAGTCGGTAGTGAATTAGGCAGCAGTATTGGAAAACCCAGATCAGAAAAACTCAAAGAGTAGCCTAACAGATGACACAATTGGAGATTTGGACATTTTGTTCCAAGAACAGTTGGAGGTGCTTGCGGAAGACATAGCAGAGTACAACATAGTTAAGAAAGGAAAAGAAGTTGTTTCACCATCCCAGTCAGAATCACCAGTACCACCATGGGACCAAGTTTCGATCATGGTCAGTCAGAAAAAGAGTGTGCTAGACCAATGGAGTTAATCTCCTATCAGCTGGGAGCCGGGTCTACCTGGTAATGGCTAAGGTGAGGAGAAAAAAAAAAACAACCTGAGCTAGGCTCAGGAGGCAGTACAGGCGGCAGCAGTCTTATCAATCAGTAGCAGGACAGTCACCAGCATGCAGCAACTTTTGTAAATATTACGGAAAATACAAAAAAAATCAAAAAACCTAGAAAACCCAAAAAAAAAATGAAAATCCCAAAAAACCAAAAAATGTAAATAGAGATGCATCAACCTTAGAAGTAGGGAGCCCCAGGTCTTCAGTTGGTTTAGACAGACGAGTTGCAGAAGAGGTCGCACAGTGCCATTACAAGAATACAAAAGTCACTGTGACTGTCATAAAGCGCCATCAGGGCACGAAATTGGAAGAAATCCTCTCGGTTGATATTACAGATCCAACCTTCGAGCAAGAAATCCTATCAGAGCTCATTGCTTTTGGAGAGGAAGATGAGGTCACCAAGGCATATGGTGCAGATGCAGAAAAGGATGATAATGCACCTTCACAATTTTAGCCTCATGACAATGACCTAGAGGGCCCTAATCTACATGTGGAGGAAGAGATAGAGCTTGTCAACATCGGCACGGTAGAAGATGTTAATGAGACACGCATCAGTGTCAAATTATCACGATAATCAAAGGCAAAATTTATAGCTTTCTTAAAAGAATATGTGGATGTCTTTGCATGGTGCTATGATGACATGGTTGGCCTAGACATTGAGGTGGTAGTACACACATTACCACTAAAACCAAATTCAAAGCCAATCAAGTAGAAGCTTAGCAGATGGTGACCTCAATGGTTGTTGAAACTTAAGGAGGAAACCATGAAGCAGCATAGAGTTAATTTCCTCAAGGTCGTTCTTTATCCTGAGTGGCTCGCAAATGTGGTGCTAGTGTCAAAGAAAGACGGGTGGGTTCGCATGTGCATAGACTATCGAGACCTCAACAAAGCGAGCCCTAAGGATGATTTTCCGCTTCCCCACATTGATATTTTGGTTGACAACACAACAGGGCATAAGATGTTATCATTTATGGACGGATTTTAAGGATACATCTAGATTAGAATGGCAGAAGAAGACATGGAGAAGACGTCTTTCATTACCCCTTGGGGAGTTTTCTGCTACAGAGTAATGCCATTTGGGTTGAAGAATGCAGGTGCGACATATCAGAGGGCCCTGACAACGTTATTCCACAACCTCATGCACCAAGAAGTTGAAGTGTATGTGGATGACATGATTGCCAAGTCCAAAGAGCCCAAGGATTACCTCTCCTGCCTAAGGAAGTTGTTTGACTGCTTGAGGAAGTATAAGCTCCACCTCAACCCTAACAAATGTATATTCGGGGTATCTTTTGAAAATCTTCTGGGTTACATTATCAGCCAGAGAGGAATAGAAGTGGATCATTACAAGGCTAGAGCCATTATTGACATGCCTCCCCCTGCTATTGAAAAAGAAATACGCGGATTGTTGGGGTGTTTACAATATATTAGCCGGTTCATAACATAGCTTACACCCATATGTGAATCGATATTCAAGCTCCTGAGGAAGAATGCCCAAACACACTGGAATGATGAGAGTCAAGCTGCCTTCGACAAGATAAAACAGCTTCTGGCAAAACCTCTAGTCTTAGTTCCTCCCACTCCAGGACGACCCCTGTTATTATATCTTTCAACCACACAGTATTCCATGGGCACGGTCGTAGGTTAGCATGACGAATCAGGGTGTAAGGAGAGGGCTATCTACTACCTCAGCAAGAAGTTCAATGACTGCGAGGCGAAATACAGCACCATAGAAAAAGTTTGCTTACCTTGGTATGGGCAACTCAGCACCTCAGGCATTACATGATGGCATACTCAACCCTACTATTATGTTGCCACGATCCTATCAAGTACCTGTTCCAAAAGCTAGCCTTAGTGGGTAGATGCGTTAAGTGGCAAGTTATGTTGTCGTAGTATGACATTACTTTTGTGACACAGAAGTCCATGAAAGGATAGGCGATGGCGGATCATTTGGTCAACCTACCTTTACTAGAGTATCAACCACTGCAAATACAATTTCCAAATGAAGACATCCTATTTGCAATGGGTGATATAGAGTTAGAAAATCCTCAAGATGAGCGCCAATGGTGTTTGTACTTTGACGTCGCAGTCAATAAAAGAGGAAGAGGTATTGGTGCTGTTTTAGCAATGTTGCAATGGCAGCTAATTTCCTTTGCGAGGAAGCTAACATTCGAATGCACCAACAATGAAGCAGAATACGAGACATGTATCTTGAGATTACAGGTGGCACTGGAACAAGGAGTCCGAGAGCTTCGAGTATATGGGGACGCAATGCTAGTTATTTCACAAATTAATGGTGACTGGAAGACTAAGGACCAGAAGCTTGTATGATACCATGAGCATCTGCTGAAGCTGATTGACGAATTCGAGGAGGTCAAATTCTCCTTCATGAAGCAGGCCAAGAATGCATACGCAGATGCATTAGCTACTCTGGCATCATGGCTATCGCTACTAGAGGCCCAGGCAGTGGATATCTTAGTAACATGCATAGAGCGACCTGCACATTGCATGCACATCCAAGAAGCTGAACCTTTAGCCGAATTGCCCTGGTATGATGATATCAAAGTTTTCCTAGAGTCCGACGGCTTCCCTTCTGGTATTTCTGTAACAGATAAGAAGACCTTATTACGATTGGCCTCTAAATATGTACTCGGGGCAGGACATCTATACAGATGATCCTATAACCAAATGCTTCTTAGATGCGTAGATAAGAAGGAGGCAGATCTATTGATGTTAAAGGTTCATGCAGGCACATGTGGTCCACACATGAATGGAGTGCTCTTGGCCAAGAAAATCATGTTGCCATGTTATTTCTAGTCCACCATGGAAATGGATTGTTGCCAATTTGTGCGGAAATGCCACAATTGCTAAGTACATGGCAACTTCATACATGCTCCCCTGCCACAGCTACATAGCATGTCGTCGCCTTGGCCTATTTCCACATGGGGAATTGATGTTATCGGGGCCATACATCCAGCTCCATCTAACGGGCATCAGTATATTCTCGTGGCCATTGATTATTTCAAAAAGTGGGTCGAGGTAGCATTATATAAAATTGTTACAATGAAAGCTACAAAACAATTCATTAAGAATAGCATTATTGCCAGATATGGGGTTCCACACTCCATCATATCAGATAACGGAGCTAACTTCATAGCAAGAAGAGTTGAGGACTATCTTCAAGGTTATAAAATCAAGCACCACAAATCCTCTCCATATTGGCCATAAATGAATGGTGCAGTCGAATCAACCAATAAAAATTTGATCAAGATTTTGAGGAAGATGGCTGAGATACACAAGGATTGGCATGAGAAGCTCCCTTATGCATTTTAGGCTTACAGGACCTCGATCCAGACATCAACAGGAGCAACACTATATTCACTTGTTTATGGTATGGAGGCAGTTCTTTCTCTTGAAGTGGAAATCCCATCACTAAGAATTTTGAAAGAAGCAGAACTAGATGAGGCAAAATGGGTCGAAGACCGCTATGTTTAACTAGACCTGATTGACGAGCATAGATTACAAGCCCTGCACCATGCCCAATGCTATCAAAAGCGAATAGCCCGAGCATATCAGAAGAAAGTGCGGCCTAGAAATTTTGTGCAAGGTGATCTGGTTTTGCGCGCCATTCACCTACCTGATGCCTGAGGAAAGTTCAGGCTTAACTGGCGTGGACCATTCATCGTGAAAGAAGCCCTGTCTAGAGGCGCAGTCATTCTTGAGGATATGTATCATGGGGAGCAGTCAAAGTCTGTTAACGCTTTCTACCTCAAAAAGTACTACCAATGATCGTCAGCCACTCTAGGGCCTTGCAAAGTATGCCATTACAAACCATGCATCTCTATTTCTTACTAGTAACTCGCATCCACATATCACGCATGTTATATCATATGTGTTTTACTTTCCTTTCTTTTGCATTATAGTTATAATAGGAAACATTAACGTGAACATTGTCTGATAAGGAAAATCAGGAGGCCAACCTGCTTAGGAAGAGTTTTGATCCTCCTCATGTGTTACTACCTGTGTGACCTAGGAGGTGAGGGAACATATATTTACGGGGGATTGGAAGAAATGTACAAATTGCCAAGGGCTCTATACTTCAAGAGGGAGATAAAATGTTAGGAGGAGAGTGAGGGTGAGAGTAAACAAAATAACATAGATGTCGGAGCACAAAAGAAATAAGAAGATAGAAGCCAGCTCCAATGAGAGAGGTGTGCGGGACAACTCTATCCTTATAACACATCTTGGAGAGGAGTTGAAGCATACACCTACAAAACCCACATTTACAAAGGGACTAGTCACCCCTTAAGTTAAAATTGAAAAGAAGAGAAGCCACCCCTCTGCCTAGCTGTTCATTACCTCCAAGTAGGGGTAGTGTAAGTCAACATGCCTTTGAGGGAGTAAAAGAAAAATGAATGATGGAAAAAGAGTAAGTATGGGGCCCTAGGAGTTTGGCATGGAGCCCGTTTTTTCCCAAAAGTCTATTGATTGAGTGAGAGCCACCATAAACCCAGGGATCCAGGTAGTGCTAGGTGAGTAGAGGACATTCTAATTCCTTGTAGCAGGCAATAACAGCTTCCTTAGCATTGAAGGCACCAATATCTTCTACAAACCATGCATAAATCTTGCTTCCATCTCATAAGTCTTGCATTTCAGCATCTTAAATCACACCTCTTTTGCACTTTGCATCGCTTTGCAAGGCGTTTGCCCACGTTTCAATTAGGGGCATGCTAACTGCCTTTTGAGTTGGAATATTGGCAAAAAAGGGAGCTTCAACTAGGGGCATGTTAGCCGTTCTTTGGTTGAAAATAGGTCTTTGACTAGGGGCATGCCAGTTGCCTTTCTAAGTCAAGAAGATCATTGGAACAGTGCTACTGTCAGGAACAGTGCTACTGTCAGGAGCATGCAGGCCAACACAAACTACTTGTTACATAGAGTGTAGGTTCTATACAAAGACAGACCAAATCAGATTCTGAAGTGACACTGTGTAAAAACAAGACTGTCCCTTTATTATAGCTCATCAGTTGTACAAAATTTGCTCACTTGATAGTAGTGGATCCTTAAGTTACAATTAGTCAACTCTTGCTCCTTTTGAGCTGCCCGCTCTTGTAGATGAAGTGGCACCAGGAGGAAGTTCGTTTATAGGCCTAGTTTCTCGAATTTTGGCCTCGTACTCTACTGTGCAACCCAAACCTTTAGTAATGGCAAGATCAGAAGATTGAATGCCATCACGCATCAGGCGAGCTAACTTGGAAGTTGTCACATTGGAGCCGAGAGCATATCCTTTGAAGTGGTTGGGCATTGGGCTTTGCTCAATTGAATCCTGGCAAAAGCCAAATTGACAAAGAACACGGACAGGATGGTATTCCACACCGCCCGTAAGCCTTGGAAGGATAACCAGTCGCTTATCGTAGTTGTTAAAGAAGACCGTGAAGGACTTCGCAGTTGTGAACAGAATGCACCAGACTACAGTATCATGAGTAAGATTCCGTAGTCTTTCGCATAGCTCGTGCACGCCAGGTGTGACCGTGCCCAGGCTCGGGGGGTCCGACGTGGAGTCGAGTCAGAGGGGAGGAGGCCACAGCCATGCCAAGATGGCGAAGGTGCGAGATGGGATGAAAAGGAAAGAAATGGAGTCGCCACCTAGTCTTTTAAGGGAAAGACGAGGAAAACCACAAACAAATCACAAAAAGTGGTGAATGAATGAGATGCAAACATGAAGGTCAGATGTCTGCTAACTAGAGGATGGGTAAGGATTCCTATTACGCATGGAGAAGGTGTTAGGCACCCCCGTACGTCCGAGAAACTCGGTCTTTCTAGTCTAATTCGCTTGCTAGAGGCTGAATGAATGTTTGCTATGCCTAGATTGTGTTCTAATCATGATGATACGATTGCTAAGACAAGACTGGATGGATGTATAAGAGGGTACGTGAAAACTGTAAAGAAATCCTCATGAAATAATGAAATCACAAAGTATGAAATAACAAAGATAATCACATGAAATGATGAAGTTTTTGTAAAGAATTGTCCAAAAAACCATACCAAGGTCAAAAGGATAGAAAGTGAGGTCAACCCAAGTCATAGGAATCATGGAAAAGGTCATGAAAATCAAAAAGGGAAAATAATCCGTGGTAGGGCCAATGTCGGCCTTCAGGCTTGTTAATGTACGCCCTTGGGCAATGAAATCCAAGTCAAATCGAAAAAATCCGAAAACATGGAATAAAGATAGTCAAATCAAATATCAGATGAAGCAACTCGAAAACAGATGAGAGAAAAATCCATGAAAGAATGCATGAATTGCAGACTTATCCAAAAAAGAGGAGCTGATGTGCAAATACAGCAAAACTTGTGTAAAATACATGAAAATGCACCTAAATGGGTAAAAGACACTAAGGAATGCTTTCGACAAAGGCTATGCAAGACTTGGTGCAATAATAGACACACATGTGCATAAATTGATGACACAGGGGCAACTTGGTAATTTCAATGGTCAAAAATGATGAATGCATGCATGGGGACAATGCATGGTCTAAGGAATGCCAAAATGTATGAAAAATGTCAGGAAAGAAGAAAACATGTAAAAGAAAAGGTCTTGAAACAACAAAACAATGTAAAAACAATAAAGGACAAGTATAGGGACTATAACGCAAAATTCACAAAAAGGTTGAAAACCTGGATCAAAATGCACTCAGAAACTTCTATCCTAGTGTACAGGTGATGGATCAAAGGAAAATATGATACTGGGATGTAAGAATTGTACTCAAATAATTCCCTGAAAACTCAGGGTCTAATTTACAAAATTCATAGAAAGGAAAAGTTTATGGTTAAAAATGTGTTTAAAAAGTCTAGTCTGGATGTAAGGATGTAAAATTTAAAGAAAATGTGACTATGTGATGTTTCATGTGTGAAAACTATATTTTGAGTAATTTCTTGAAAACCTAGGGTCTATTGTGTAAAATTCACACATAGGGTGCAAATCTAACAAAAATGTGAAATCAGATATTCATTTATATTGCAAACAGGGTTTTTTGATGGAAACTTTATTCAAGTGGTGATTTTACATGTACATGTGATCAATAAATGTGAAACAAGTGAAAATGTGATTTAAAATGCACTAAAAACTATCATTAATGATTTTAAAAAACTTCAGGGACCTAGATGTAAATTTTTCTGTTTAGAAACATTATTGATTAAGTTCAGGGACTGATTTGCAAAATTTCAGGATCAAAATGTCATAAAAATCAAGTTTTTTACATGTCAGTGTAATTATGGATAATTTTAAGGTCTAAAATGTAAATTGTACAAAGGAATGTCTTTTCAAAAACTCTAGGGGCCCAAAATGCAAAAGTTCAGGACTTTAATGCAAAGAACACATGATCTCAGGGGTTTAAGTGTGATAAAACATACATCAATAGGACTGCAATATAATTAAAATTTAAACAGGATAAAAAGTGCAATATTCACAATGCAATTTTAAATTATGAAAAGTCAGGGGTCACAAAATAAACTTTCAGGACTCATTTGCAAAGAAAACACGAATATAGGGGTCTAATTGTGAAGATACAAAGATATATGGGACTTAAATTAAATTATCATTTAAACAGGAGAAAACATGCAATATTTACATAAATAATAAAGAAATGAAACTTATTTAATTCTCTAGGGGCTTAAACATAAAATCACAGGACCTAAGTGTAATAAAAAAGGACTTAAAAGTAATTCTAGGGACGTATATGTAATGATAATTAGGACCTAAATGTAATTATTGAAAAACTAAAAAACAAACGATTAAAATAGGCTATTCGAAGATCGCCGATGGATCGCCAGCGACCCCTCTCCAGGGCGAACTACAGGGAGCTTCCGAAGGTGCAGCGACGGAGAGAAAGAGGTGGCGTTGGTCGGAGGAGCTTGGGGACACCACGGAGAGCTCTTCCATGGTTGTGGGCTCGACTGGGGAGGCCTGAGATGCCTCCCCCACCTTGGGCTCCGGCGAGCGGCGGTCGACGCCGGAGAAGACGACGACGGAGGGAGCTGACGGCATGGCTGCCCTTGGGATGGCACGGTGGCGTGCGGGGAAGCTTCACGGCGGTACGGTGGGTGCTTTGGAGGGGTCATTGGAGGCTGGGGTGGCCTGGCGAGCTTTCCCCACCTCGCGCTCCAGCGATGAGTGTAGCGGCGACAGCGGCGGTCTTCTGGTGGATGGAGCGACGTCAGGCCTGCATGGAAATGTTCGTGGTGATGCGGCGGAGCTCTCGGACATGGTCACAAACTACGGGGACCTCCGGAGGCTTCCAGCGACTTCACGGTGGCGATCGTCAGAGCAGAGTAGGGACAACGGTGGTGGACGATGTGGATGCCTGGGAGGCTCCTCCAGAGTTGAGGGAGACGAGGGTGGAGGACGGAAGAGGAGGGGAGGAGTAGGTAAGGCCCTGGGGGCCTTGCCCAGACCTAAGAGGCCCAAGGCCTTGCCGGTGGTTGTGAATCCACCACTAGAGGCAGGGGAAGGCGGCGTAGAGCGGTGGTCTCCGGTGACGCTGAGCCCAAGTGGCTATAAGCGGGCTGGTCGGAGCTAAAAGGGGGGTGATTTAAAGCCAAAATAAAAAGAAAAGGGAGGGAATTACCTGTGTGAGGCGTCTGTCTTCTCTGACGAGCAGTGGCGGCACTCTCTAGGTCGATGCTCCGGCGACGGTGGCTGGGGCCTTGGGACGCACAAATGGGTAGGAGGAGGTCTCTGACTTGGGGAATTGGTTGGGTTTCTCTGGGGATTCGATGGGTGCTCTGTGGTTCTTTCCTCTCTCTGGTGATCTCTGTTTTGGTTTCTCCTCTCTGCTCTCTCCAGTTCTGATCAGATCTGATCCCGTCGCCTCCCCCTCAATTGGTGGTTTCTCCAGGTTAAAAGGGAGGTGGAACGAGTGAGGAATCGTGGGTCGTGGCAGGCGGTTGGCCAGAACGTGGGAAATGGAGGGGAACGGGAGGCAGGGAGGAAGAAGAAGGCACTATTCCTTTATTTTTCAGTGCCTAAGTCTCTAATTAAACTTGGTTTGGGCAGGGCCTGCGAGTGGGCTCTTTTCCTTCTTTTTTTTTTTTTTGGTTTCTTTTGTTGTTTTAGGCTTTAGGGTTTTGGTATTTAGGGTTTTGATTTTTTTTGGTTTTAGATTTTGATTTTGATTTTAGGTTTTTAATTAGGTTTATGATTTTCTGGTTCTAGACATTGATTTTTGGTTTTTAGGTTTTTAATAAGGTTTATGACTTTGGTTTTGTGATTTTAAAGTTTAATTGTTGTTAAATTAGGGTTTTTAGGGGTTTGAATTTAATTATGTGATTTTAAGTTAGTTTCTTTTGGGATTAATTAAATGATTTAGGGTTTTTAGGATTTTAATAATTTTAGGTTTTTTGTGATTTAATTAATTGGTTTTAAATTAGGATTTTCAAAATTTTAATTATTTTAGGGGTTTTTTAGGGTTTTGGATTTTAGTTGGAGTTTTTAGCTTAAATTAGGTTTTTTTGGTTTTAATTAAGGGTTTTCTAGGTTATAATTGGAACTTTGGGTTCAAATTAGAGTTTTTTAACTTAATTAAATTACTTTAGGGCTTCTTAGGGTTTTTTGAGTTTAATTTAGGTTTTCCTTGAAATTAAATGGATTAAAGTGGTTTAAAATGGATTTTATTTGATTTTGACTTTAATTAGGGTTTTCATTTGATTAATTTGGATTTTAAATGTTTTTAAGTGGATTTTGTTTGATTTTGGTTTTTAATTAAGGTTTTACTTAATTAATTAAGGTTTTAAGTGAATTTAGGTGAATTTTGTTTTATTTTGGTTTTAATTAGTGGTTTTTGCTTGGATTAAGTTAGAGTGGGCTTATGTGGGCCTAGTGGGCTTGTGTGGGCCTAGAATGGGTCTAGTGTGTTTGTGTGGGCCTAGTGGACTTGAGTTGGTCTAGTGGGCTTGTGTAGGCTTAGGGTTCTGATAGAGTTAGGGTTTAGGGGTGGTGGTTGCAACCAGAGCATCTTCTAGAGGAGCCTGTTGTCAAGTGACTGCAAAATCAGGGTGTCTACACCAGGAATGGTGCGTGAATGATTGGTGCAACTGTAGGAGTCGAAGACAGAGTGTTGGGGGCGTAGGACTTCCACCCCCATGTGGGTTGAGAGCCAAGTTTGTCAAAAAAAAAGGCATGGCACAGTTAGATAAGCACAGTAAATCACTAAAATAACAGTGTTGGCTTACTTGCACTAAGGCGCTGCAACGATGGAAATGCCGAAAACGTTTCAATGCCCGATCCAAGCTGACATAGGTCTTTGCCAGAAGAATGGGGGCAAGATCAATTTGGTGGGTGATCATGGCTAACACTACCTTTGCCGCCTCAATAGCAATTGTCATCAGGCCATGAATGAAGATGAATTCCCTAAGGAAGCGTACCACAAAGCCGTGGAGCCACAAGCTACCTGACGACACACGGTCACTGGCAATCTTGTCGAAATAATCCAAGCACGGCATTGGAATCGACCCGTCCTTGCAGATAAGGCTTTTCTTGCAAGTGCTCCGAGATAAGCCCGTTAGCTAGCTCAGAACAGAAGCATAGCTGTCATGGCGCATGAAAACGGGTGGAGACATGTACGACGACAGCCGTAGATCCGTCGGACTTCCTCCATGGTGAGAGTAAGTTCCGTCTGCCCAAAGCGGAATACATGGAAAGTGGGTTTCCAGAACCTAACTGTTGCACATAACAAGTGCCAGTTCACCTCCACCTTGACAATGTTCAACAACGAAGAGGTATGCCCCAAACCCATAGTTGCTCACGATCCTCAGCAGTTAATGCACCAATCCATGTTTGTAGAACATTAGAGCATTGTTTTGGTGTCACCATGGTCGGATACCCCTGCATGGAAATTATGAAGAGCAAAACATAGCAGGAATAATGTCAAAATCAAGTTTGGGCAAAACAGAAAGTCATATAGCCAAATGATTTCTCAAGGTGGAGAGGATCAAACAAGTTCACAAATTTGAGGAATGATAGAAATTTGAGAAAATATGCAGCAAATCTGTGAATGATAGCCCATTGCAAGAAACTGAAGCATGATAAAAAAATCAGTGTATGTAGCCTTTTCCCCCTTTGCAAGATATGAAGGAATATGAGCAATAGAGATCAAATGGAAGGAGCAGTATGAGAATCTGTGTGAATATAAAGAACCCCCTCAAGGAGGATCATTTTCCCATTGTCACATCAAAGAAAATGGGCAAGATCACATACCATTGCCAGTCGAGAAATAGTGTAACCGACACCGAGAGAGCAAAAATAAAGCTTGAAGGAGGTTTGAGGGCCTAAGAATGGTGTCTGCAGATGGAGAGGTGGTGGATTTCGTTGGGGAATACAAAATAATATAGAAAAGAAAGAAGGGTTGCAGTAGAAAAGGAAAGCAAGCTGGCATTCTGAACAGAGAGCACCAAGGTGGCGCATAAACCAAGCGCACCAACCAGGCACACAAAGTTGACGTACCAAGCTGGCGCACCACCAGGCAGATAGCAAACGGAACCTCCCCTAAATTATCAAACTCTCCCAAACCAACGCCATTCTTTAAGACCTGCAAGGAGGCATACATTCTACACACAATATACCCAAAAGGAGGGTTACATTCCAAAAACAGATTTGCATTCATGCACATTTAAAGTACAAATTACATTGTTCACAGAGTACAAGTCGTATCATTCATACACAAAGAGTGGCAAAAGAAGATTGAATTGAAAATAAAGAAATCCACTACTCCTTGCCGGACTCCTTGTCGGAAGATCTCTCCTGAAAACTCTTAGCCAAGAGTCGGGCCCTTATCGAGTTATCTGGTGCGAATACTGGGTAGTAGTAGTAGACTAAGAGCGGGCAGAAGATCTTAGGACCCTCTGTGAAACCTTGGCGTTAGAACGGTCCTCCTCAGACACTTCCAAGGTGAATTCCCCACTGGTAGCTGCATTCACCTCGTTGGCTGGGTAGTCCTACTGAAAGATTCCCAAAAGAGTGTCAGATTTGCAACAGTGCCAAAGCATGCTGTTAAAGGAAAGTCAGAAAGAAGTACCCGTATAATGTTTTGCCACCGCAGTTCTTGCATGAATTTGCAAAAATTGTCAAGTGAACTTATGGCATGAATGGAATGAAACTTATAAGTAAAATAAAGACTACCATACCCATTTCCGCCTGATGTCCTCGTAAAAAGAGGCAAATTGCTCCTCAAAGCCCTATGGAGTAAAAACAAAACATGGGTTGGATTAGACCTTTTATGTGGAGCAAATTTATTTAAGCAGAAGGTATAAGGTTTTACCTTAGCCTAGTTGGAGGCATACCACATCCCACACTAGCTATCGTGCATGGCCTCCTCAAAAAGATAGAGCTTCCCGACTCGCCTATACCATACTAAATAATCGGTGTAGTTGACTTCTCGAAGAATGTGCCTATCTTGAAAAGCCATAGCTGCAACGTGCCGACTCCTAGCAGCGGCACGAGATGGGACCAGGAAATCCATGTCCGTAGGAGGAGGAGCGGGGATGCAGAATTCATTGAGGAATTGATGCCTCACTCGTCCCTAGAGGAACTAGGCTGACTTCTTCATACAATAGAATTTCACTTGCTTGTCTCTCAGAACGTGGTTAGAGTTCAAAGGTGCCCAGTTAAACCCGTCGTATCTCAAAAATGGGCTCCAGTGTACCTATTGGCAAAAAGAACAATCATAAGTAATGCAGGCAGACACTGATATGTAGAAATAAAATTCATGTAATAAAACTTACATCTTCGAGCTCTACCAAGTCCAGAAGATATCAGTAGGACTTGTAACTATAGACCCCTGCAGCAACCCAGTGGTCGAGCTCGACCCACTGATAGGGGAGGGGAAGAAGCTCATCCCGGAGGCAACCAAAGCCGTGCCCCCGTGTGATATGCTTCATAGGCCAGTACTAGTAAGAGCAAACAAAGAGAAAATTAGTTATCAGCTATTATCAAAAAACTTTGCAAAAAGGAAATAAACTTTCACTAGTACTTATAGTGAGCAGGGGGTACAATTCCACATGAGACCGACGTCCCAGCCTAACTACATTGTCCAACCCGCAGATCAGCCAAGTGTAGCTAGCCTTGGCCCAGTCATAGTGGTCCAAGTACTCCAAGTTGGTCAAATATGCTAGCCAATCAGTGTGAATGTAGTAGGCAGAAGAATCGCAGAAGATCATGGCAAGCAGATCCAGTAAGAAGTGCAGGAGTACGAAATCGGCCTCATCGCTGCCTGACTCCAGGTTGGTCCAGAACTAGTCCCACTCCCAAAGCCAACCCACTATGATCATTTGTTTCCCCCGAAGTGGCTTTGGAGGAACATGGCCCAAGTGCGTGGGAGCTAGATGCATGCTGTGAGTGGTCTCCCCGATGATCGGCTCATCATCGAACGGAAGACTCGTCAACAGGGCCCACTGGTCAGGTAGTACAGTCAGCTCTCTAAATGGAAAATTGAATGTGTGTGTCTCGAACCTCCATCTTTTCGCCAAGGCTCGAAAGAAGTTATAGTGTCCATGGATGGCCGGAATACGAAGCAAACCACCAAAAGGAGACTAATGAAGCAAAAAATCCTACAAAAACTCGGGCAAGCGGCGGAAATGGTCAAGCATAGGGGCCCAATGACATCGCATTACTCGGTTTGCATCCCCAACCTAAAACAATAATGTCAAAATAGATACAGGATTAAAGAAGCAGCAGTGCCAAAGCCAAGATATGCTAAAGGAAGAACAAAGATAGTTACCTCAAAATCTAGGCTCTCACAGGTGTGATCGTCGCTGAGTAGTCGCCCTGCAAAGTTGCTAGATTCCTAAAAGTACAGTTGTTAATTGAAATGTCAAATTTATATCATAGGCACAAGTCGTTCCGAAGGGACTTACCTCGACGGAGATAGCAAGTGCCGAGCTACTAGAAGCCCGAGACCTCGAAGAGTTGCCCCGTTGTCGTGGGCAAGAACTAGAATGTCTACCTCAGAGAAGCTGTGAGCTCTCCCCCTCAGGGACTGAGTCATCCTGCAAGTAGACAAAGGTCACAAGCCTGGATTTGAATAGCAGAGTCAAGCAAAGGAAATGCAGTATATCCAAGCATAGCAAAGCACGAGGCTCGAGGTAATACATGGCATTGCAAGTATTGTCTATTGGATATATTCATAAATGTGCAGTCAATGGTAGAATAAAAAGCATGGTATGCATAAATGATGCACATTAGCATGTGTTAAAGCATCTTGGCAGCGACAGTTTTTTACAAAAGTGCAAATTAAACGAGATGCAAGCATAGTTCAATATTGCAACATGGAGTCCATTATTAAAAAAAATAGGTAGTTGCGTGAAAATATGGGAGTTTAGTCATTGTTGCTTTCAAGTATGGAAGTGAAGCATCCCCGTTGTTGTTAAGTGAAAGTATGGACATTCACTACTTTGTTATGTACTCTTTACCCATGATTTGCTATTGAGCATTATTATTGTTACTTTAGCTTGATTTGGTAAAAATCGAGGCATGCTTAACAATGGCAGGGAGAAATTTTTTCAATCTCATGGCAAGGAAAATGGCATGGATGGCATTATAATTTAGAAAACATGCATGGATCTATAGTAAATGGAGTTCATTTTTGTAAAGCTCATTCTGCTTGATGTACAACAAAATCACCCGGCCAACCACCACCTCACCGTTGGCCATCTCCTCAGCTCTTCGGCATACCCAACAACCAAACCACCACCAACCCACAGCCCACTTCACCTCCAACTAGCCACTATTCGTCGGCGTGACCACCTCATGCACACCACCACTCAGTCTGTCGGAGTCCACCACGCCACCACCTAGACCAGTCCGCCACCCGCTGACGGCTCGAACCTGTCACCACAACCCTCCACCACCTCGTGCCAGCCACCTGCCGAACCGCCTTCTACCATCCATACGACCTCCTCACCGTCGGCCAACCACCCGCATAACCACCACCCATACGACTCCCTCACTGTCGGCGTGACCACCTCATTCACCTCCACGACACCACCCCATAGCTCGCCGGAACCCATCAACCGTCGGCCATCAAGGGGAAAAAGGAATAGGGCACCAAACAAAAATGGAAAGCATGAGAAGAGAAGATCAGAGATAAGGGAACACCTCCACCAGTGAGCCTCTCTGCAGCTAGTCCCGGAGAGTCCGGTCCATCGTCACTGCCGCACAAATCGAGCCACCGCCGCACCGCACCTCTGCGTCTAGTCACCGCCCCTCACCTCCGCACCTAGCCGGTGCACCACTGAGAGCACCACCACCTTGAGGAGGAGGGGAGAGAGAATGGCCGTTGAAGGGAGGAAGAGAGAAGATGAGAGGGGAGGATGGGTTTCGTTTGAAGGGGTGAAGAGAAATGAAGAAGAGGAAGAAGAACGAGTGAGGAGAAATGAAATAAGAAAGGAGAGAAATAAATGAGGAGAAATGAATAAGGAGTAAGGAAAAATAAAGAAAGAAATGTGAAAATAAGGAGCAAAGAAATAAAATCATGAAGCATAATTTGCAGTGTCAAGAAGCAAGATGTAGCATATGATTTGTCCGTTATCTAGTGGGCCCGTCATGCACTAGCAAGGCGAATAATTTAATTTCCAAGGTTTAAAACGCAAAATGGCAACGAAAATTACGTTTCGGTCCCCAACACTCCGCAGCTTGCATCTGAAAGGCAAAAGACAAAATGTCAAGAAACTAAGCACACGGTCATTAAAAAGTTCACCAGATGGGTAATTTGTAGAAAACCCCTTAACATTGTGAAATTTACAAAATAACCCACGAAGGGTGTGAGAAATCATACACGAGCAGAAATTTGTAAATACTCAGCCGAATTTCGAAATTCATAACATAGCAGCAATACAGCCGTCAAAAAGTTATCATATCAGGCTAATTTTCAATAAAGTTCCTCAGTTTTGGAAAATTACGAATAGGCCCTAACTTTTTGCAAAACTCACAAACAATGCCAGGTGAGATCGAAACTCTAGCAAGGTTCTTTTAGAGGATATTTCACATGTATCTTAGCAAGAATAAAAGTTTCCATGCCATGGAGCCAACAGCGAGCACAATTACCCTTTTGCCTTCTAGGGCGTAACTAGAGCCTGTTTCCTTCCTAGGGGACAATCCAGGGATTATCGCTTTTCTTTTCGGATTCTCATTCCAGTCTGATGAGATTTTGCTTTCATGTCCTTTTTCCTGGTGTGACCGTGTCCGTCTGACCGACTGCCTGACCCGGAGGGAGGAGGTGTGGAGAGGAGGAGACCACAGCCATGCCGATGACGGCGAAGGCACAAGGATAAAAGAAAAGAAAAAAAAAAGTGGAGTCGCCACCTAGTCTTTTAAGGGAAAGACGAGGAAAACCACAAAAGGATGAATGCATGGGATGCAG
>JAMKQA010001388.1:0-26796 GCA_024699735.1 Posidonia australis
GCATAATCATGGAAAAATCTTTGCATAGATTTTCATTTGTTGATTCAAAAATGATATCATCCACATATACTTGGATAATTAGAATGTCATTTTCTAACATTTTTACGAATGGGGCAGAGTCAATAGAATCAATCGAAAACTCTTGATCAAGCAAGAATTTCCTTAATCTTTCATACCAAGCCCTAGGTGCTTGCTTGAGTCCATAAAGTGCTTTGTTTAATTTGTAAACATGATCTGGATTGAGTTCATCTTCAAAGCCAGGGGGTTGTTTGATATACACTTTTTCTTCAATAAATCCATTTAGAAAAGCACTTTTCACATCCATTTGAAATAACTTAAATCCTAGGTGACTAGCATATGCTAATAACATCCTAATGGACTCTAATCTAGCTACAGGAGCATAAGTTTCGTCAAAATCAATGTCTTCCTCCTGATTATAACCTTGAGCTACTAGCCTATCCTTATTTCTAACTACATTCCCAGATTCATCTAATTTGTTTCTAAAAATCCATTTCATTCCGATAAGTTGTTGATTTTCAGGTTTTGGGACCAACTCCCAAACATTGTTTCTCTGAAATTGATTTAACTCCTCATGCATGGCATTTATCCAATATTCATCATCATAAGCTTCAGTAACATTTTTGGGTTCAATGGATGATACAAAGGCATAAGTTGTACAACCATGATCAAGATTGGATTGCGTTTGGATTCCTTTGGACACTTAACCTATGATGAGTTCCTTGGGATGTCCATACACGTATTGCCAATCTTTATGATTGGGTTGTTCAGCATTAAGTTTTATTTCCTTAGTTTGGTTTTCTAATGTGTTTACATTTACCTCTTGATCATCATCAATATCTTTGTTTATTGCCTTAGTTTTAGTATTTTCTTCAAAATTTACATGCATTGATTCTTCCATTATTAATGTTCTTTTATCATAAACTTTATAAGCCTTGCTCCTAGAGGAATATTCCCTCATCAGCTTTGAGATCAAACTTATCTAAATTGTCCTTAGGGTTTAAGATAAAGCACTTGCATCCAAAAATTTTAAAGTAAGATATTCTTGGGGTCTTGCAAAACCAAAGTTCAAATGGGGTTTTATTCAAAATCAGTCGAATTAAAACTCGGTTCAAAATATAACAAGCAGTATTTACAGCTTCGGCCCAAAAATGCTTTGGCAAATTTCTTTCACAAAGCATGGTCGTAGCCATTTCTTGAAGGGTTCTATTTTTTCTTTCTACAACTCCATTTTGTTGAGGGGTTCTTGGAGAAGAAAAGTAATGTTCAAAATCATTCATTTCACAAAAACTTTCAAATTCATCATTTTCAAACTCCCTTCCATGATCACTTCTTATTTTAATGATTTTTAACCCCTTTTCGTTTTGAACCCTCTTGCAAAACTTTTGAAATTCATTGAAAACATCATTTTTGTTTGCTAAGAAGATAACCCAAGTAAAGCACGAAAAGTCATCAATAATAACAAAAACATATCTTTTACCACCTAGACTTAGTGTTCTACTGGGTCCAAACAAATCCATATGAATCAATTCCAGTGGTTTGGAAGTAGAAACCATGTCTTTAATTTTGAAAGATGATTTGGTTTGTTTTCCAAACTAACATGCATCACATAATTTGTCCTTTTTGAAATCAATTTTTGGCAGCCCTATCACAAGTTCACTTTTGGATAATTTTGAAAGTTAACCCATATTGGCATGACCAAGTCTTTTATGCCATAACCAATGTTCGTCATTTGAAGACTCAAGGCAAGATGGAGTCATAACAGGTTTATGTGAAAATTTTATTTTATAAACATTATTTTTCCAATAAATATGATTTCGTTAGTTTTAGTATCTATTATTGTATATTCATGTTTATCAAACATTACTTTATACCCTATATCACACAATTGGCTTATACTAATCAGGTTATGTTTAAGACCATCTACAAGTAGAACATTTTCAATAGAGGGATTATGAGAGTGACCTACATTTCCTATCCTCACTATCCTTTCTTTTGCATTATCACCAAACATGACAACTCCATATTCTTTGGTGCTCAATGTACATAAGAGTCTGTGATCTCCTGTCATATGGCGGGAGCATCCACTGTCTAAGATCCACTTGGAGTTCATGATTTTCCTGCATCATAGGATGCAAGCAAGGTCTTAGGTACCCACATCATTTTTGGTTTCCTTTTTATACCATTTATTTTAGTTTGATTGTTGTCAACCCATTTTGACTGCCTTCTTACAACAAAGATGTATTTTTCGTTTGTAGTTGCTCTTAAAAATCCATTTTCATAAGGGGTGTCATTAAATTTTGAATATCCAATTCCATGTTTGTTCAATGAATGTCTTTGGCTTGAGAGGATTTTATCAAAGTTTTCTTTTCCTTTTGTGAATTTGGTTACAATGTTATGTAAGTCATTGCTATTGATTTTTAATATTGTAATATCTTTTTCTAGATTTTTTATGTTATATTTCATATGGTTGATTTCTTGCTTTAGTTCAATATTTTTCTAATTTAGTTCATCATTTTCATTAAACAAAATTTTACCTTCACTAATGAGTTTCTCATTTTCATTTGTAATTTTTTTCTATGTTTTGGTTTTGACTTCTGTTTTTGGCTTTTAGAGTCTTGTATTTTTCATATAATTCGTTAAAAGCCTCCAAAAGTTCCTCCATGTTGATGTCGTCCATGTTAAAGGAAGAGATAATCTCACTAGCTTGTGCCATGAAGCACATGTTGGCTTTTTCATTTTTTGAAGCAGAGTCCTCATTAGAAGATGAGTCACTCTCATCCCATGTGGCTTGGAGGGCTTTCTTCTTGATGGGTCTTTCATTCTTTTTATTTATTTTCATCCTTAAAAGTGGACAATCTCTTTTGAGATGTCCTGGTTTATTGCATTTAAAGCATAGGGGTGGATCATCTTTTTCTTTATTTTTATCTGGATATTTATTTAATTTCTTTTGAAATCTTCCTCTCTTAATGAATTTCTTAAATTTTCTAGTTAATAGGGCAATGTCTTCATCTTCATCTTCAAATTCTTTTGAATCTGAAGTAACTTTTAGTGCTATATTCTTTTTCTTAGAGTTTTCAATTTCTTCCTTTTCCTTTTCCTTTTCCTTTAGTTGGACCTCATAGGAAGTCAGGTTTCCTATTAAGTCTTCTAGGGAATATGTTGATAAGTCCTTAACTTCTTCTATGACAGTGGTCTTCTTTTTCCATTCAGGGGTAAGAGACCGAAGAATTTTCCTCACTAATTCACTTTGAGAGTAATCCTTGCCATGGGATTGTAGGTTATTAGTTATTTCATTAAATCTGGTGAACATTTCACTTATGGTTCATTATCTTTCATTTTAAATAGTTCAAATTTGTAAACAAGTTTATTTATTTTTGTTTCTTTAACTTGGTCAGTTCCTTCATGTGTGACCTCTAAAATATGTCATGCTTCATGGGAAGTCTTGCAGTTTGAGATCCTATTAAATTGTTATTTACTAACAGCACAAAATAGTATGTTTAATGCTTTAGCATCTAATTGTGTTAGGAGTTTTTCTTCATTATTCTACTCTTTAAAGGATGTGGAGCTCAAGGTAAAGTCATTTATTACTACATCCCATAATCAAAATTTGTTGATTTCAGATATATAATCATCCTACATTTCCAATAACTATAATTTATTCCATCAAAAAATGGTGGCCTATTAATGCTTTGTCCTTCCATAATATTATTGTTAAATGATAAAGAAGCCATATATTCTAGTAGACAATTAATCTAACTCTAGAAAACCTTGTTCTAATACCAATTGTAGGATCGAGTGGCTTCTCTAGAGAGGGGTGAATAGTAAATTTTAATTTTAAATATTTACTTTCCCAATTTTAGTTACAAGTTAAACAAAATGAAGTGTGTTAATAAAGTAAACAAGCAACTATTACACAATCATATAAATTTGAGGTTAAGATTAGTTCATGCACATGAAGGAGATGAGAGAAATTGAATACACTTGTAATTTATAGTGGTTCGGCCAAAATCCCGGCCTAGTCCACTCCTCAAGACCCTCTTGAGATTTTTTTCCCTTATACTAAAGTAATAAAACACTTACTTGTGTTGGCTATCCGACCAACCCAATCCTTGCTCCTTCCACTTCTTGTACCCCGAGAAGCTAGAGCCTCCTCTTGTAGCTTTACAACAGATGACTTCCCTTTCATAGAGCGCTTTCAAATAAAGATTACAACACTGGCTTGTGAAGAGAATGTAGGACAAAGTTGAGCACAGTAATCAAGGGTTACAAGTTTGTTGATGTGATGTGTGTCCTATCATGGCTTGTAGGGGTCCTATTTATAGCTAAAGGACCATCAAAAGATGTGTCTGACGACTAGAAAAACGGTCATAAATGGCTAGTCTATCGGTAAGCCGTTTTGACCTCCAGAATGCCATTTATGTCTTCAAACTACAACTCTCGGGTAATTTGGTACGCCGAAATTATTTCAGTATGTCGAATTCTCCTGATACGGTATACCGTTTTAGTACGGTATGTCGTTTGATCTTCAGCTTTATCTCTACAATTTTTTTGGAGTTCCGTTGCTTGTGTCGATTTTTCCTGCTTTGGTATGCCGATTTTTCTCCGATATGGCATTTTTGATTCTTCATCTTTGCTTCGGAGTGCCGTTGTTTATGCCGTTTCTTCTTGATTCGGTATACCGATTTTTCTCCGGTATGTCGAAATGGTTCTTCTTTAACTTTTCAACCAATTTTGCTAAATATATCTTTACATTTTTATTTACAACATATTTCATAAGGTTTACATGACTCAAGTAATTACAACTCTTTAACCTTATTTTTCTTCCATGAAAATAAACAAAAAATTCATTAGTCCAAGTATAATCATCAAAACAAAATATATTTCTAACAATCCTTGTGCCTTCAATTGTGTTTTTTGGAAAATAATTCTTGTAATGGAAAGTATTTGAAAGTAATTCGAAAAGAAACTTACATGTTTAAAAAAGATTTCCATGCTTTTCCGAATCCACGTAGCTATAGTGTGGTGACCAATAGGGGTATAAAGCTCCAGCAGGATCGGTAACTAGTCCAAAGGCGTGGTTGTTGAGGTTGGGGCCCAAGTGAAAGAGACAAGGTTATCTTGTGAGATGGTGTTAGTTGGGCCTAGGAATGGAGACCTAGGTGTTCAAACACCAACTAGGGCATTAGAAGAACGCATCCTCGTGCTTATGAGAAAATAAATGTGAAAAAGTGAGGCCTATTGGTTAAGACGGTCATACCCCTAGCATGGGGAGGTTCACTACGGTAGTGTAGTAGGGTTGAGATTGGTGCCTCGTCGACTGCTTGCGACTAGGTCACCTTTGGCCAAGGTGACACTATTGGTTTTTGACTTGAGCTATGTGTTGGTTTTAAGCTAGAGTTGAATTAAGATTAGGCTTATGGCGTTAGCCAAATTCTAGCTAAGACAAGATTGGTGATTTAGGCTGATTTCCAGTCGTGATTTAATTATGATTTGAGCTTGTGTGGACTTGTGTTTGGGTTGGAATCTAGTTATGGATTTGTTTCTCTAGAACGCATCAAAGTGATTTGATCAAAATTTCAGAAAGAAAATGAGTTTGAGAAAAGCATGGTTTGAAAGAGAATTTATGGAAAGTTTATGAATAAATAGTTTTCCAATTTTTGTTCAGATTTCAAGAACTGAGATCTGTAGTTTCCTCGTGGTTTTCTGTTGTTTTCCATGGTGGGTACATACTAGGTGACTTGAGGTCACTCACGCGCTTTGTTGAATGTTTTGTTTTCAAGCGTTGCTTTAGAGGTGCAGTCCAGTTCTAGTACACGTAGGTTGGAGCCACTAGCCACGCATAAGTTTTGGGTGGTTGGTTAGAGTTTTCCTTTTCTTTATTAATTAGTTTTTGAATTAATTATTGTTAGGTCGGATTGGTACTTGTATGTAGTACTTTGGCTGCATTACAATCATACCTTCAAGATCTGACTAACATTAGCCTCAGCCTCTTAGTCTCAAGACCTCAACCTAGGTGACGTGCCCAATCACCTAGGAATGTGGCCAACATCCCCTAGTCCCATCAACACGACCTTTCAGTTTGTTGGTCTACCATAAACAAAAACCATAGAAAACTCTTTCTAAAACCTTTGCAAAACTATACATTTCTTTTTCCAAAATTCTTTTGAAAAACCATTTTCAAAAATCTCACAAATCATCTCTAAAACACTATAGAATATCGCACGGAGAAACACCATTGAAAATCCATATATCTCTTTTCAAAAAATTCTTTGAAAACCACTATTTAGATCCTCCATGACCTTCATAGTCTTTGAAAACCCTTCGGAAAACCATTTAAAGCTCCCAATCCCAAAGGAAACCATAGACTCTAAACTATTTTTCTTTTCCCCAAATCATTTGGAAACCATTTTCATGAGAACATTCATATCTTTTTAGGAGCTTTGAAAGTCACATGAAATCCATGAACCTGCAAAAGATGACAATTAACGTCTTCAAGGTATAAATTTACCCTGAAACATCACACAAAACTAAATAGCAGTCTCAAAGTCGCTAGTGACTCATAAAACTAAACACCACTATAACTACACCCAAATAGTGTCATTGAATACCTATTTAGTGCACCACACTAGAAACTAATCAAACTTCTAATCCTAGGGCCGATTATTAACTTTAAAGTCCATTTGAATGTTTGAGGGGAAAACCTAATGCTTCTAAATTATATAATCTTTGTTACTATATTGGTAGCTGTGACCATGCCAACCCAAGGATTCGCCAGGGATCTGGCGGAGTTGCGCTAGAGGGAGGAGATCTCAGCCATGCTAAGATGGCGAAGGCACAAGATAGGATGAAACGAAAAAGAAAAGGAGTCACCACCTAATCTTTTAAGGGAAAGACGAGGAAAACCACAAACAAACCATGAAAGTGTCACGCCTCACATTTTCCACAATAATTTAAAACAAATTAAATTACGGGAAAATTAAAGCCAAACAATAAATATCTAACTACCAGGAACCTGTGTGTGCGGTTAGGAGACTCCAGACTATATGCACTACGCTAACTCTCTACACGCCTGCACCTGCAAACCAAAAACATGAGGAAAAATGTATGAGTGACAAAAGTCACCCAGTACGCACCCCAAGGAAAACCACGGAAAACAAAATTATAATCAATTTTCCTTTTAAATTCATTTCGCAAACTATTTTTTCAAAACTTCACAAAATAGGCCCACATCGGCCAAAATCACAATCGGGCCTCTACTAGCCCAAAACCACAAGCAAAGGCCCTCAATGGCCAAAACCGCACATAGTGAGTTAGGGAGCTCGGCACCAGGCAACCAAACTCTGGCTACACGTAGTCTGTCAAGGAGCGACCAGAGCGTTCTGCACTGCCACGGTGACGACCACCCTGTGTAGGAGCGTTCACTGTCCTGTGATTCTCCCTCTCAAGAGAACCCTCAAAAGGCAACCCTTCCTTGGGAAAGTTGTCCTATCTCTCAGGACGCTACCAGCTACGGGGCACGTATCCCACCTGCACTGGCCACGACAGGGTCTGCCTCCTCACGATGTCCTCCACACATGGTGTTCAGGAGGGAGTGTCATACCTCCACACCTAACGACACCCGAGCCATAGTGCTCACAGCGACAATAGGAGTATCATACCTCCCCGTCATGCCACAAGACACCTCAACCCGTGGACCACAACCTTAGCCTTAAGACGACAGTCAAGGAGTCTCATACCTTCAAGACTCGATGCCCCTCAGCCTCAGGTATATCGGCCCCTGACCTTAACCAGGGAGTCGCGCCTGACCACTTGAGAATGTCGTCACATTCCCTGGTCCCGAAGACACGGTCTCACACTATCTCGACTAGCACATAGAAAACTGGGAAAACATTTTCCAAAACAGGCCAACTATTTCTTTGAAATCCATTTTCCAAAACCATTTTCATATCTTTGAAAATTCTTCCAAAACCTCGGCAAAACGGTGCATTAGGTGTCCCAAAGGACCACCACTAATGGCCCATAATCCCTCTCAAAGGGACCAAACAAACCAATCTGGAAAACCCTCGAAAATCAGATTTTATAAACTCATTGGGCCCTGATTCGACATGTCGAAAACAGGTTTGGTATACTAAAAACCACTGATTCGGCATGCCGTTCTAGCTCCGATATGCTGAAATCCATTGGATTGGTCGACCGGGTTGATTCGGCAGGCCAAATCGATCCAAGGACCAAACTGACAGAAAAATGGTATACCGAACGAAGTCAGTATACTGAAACTCACTGATTCGGTATGCCGTTTTCACTTCAGTATGTCGAATTCGACGATCCTAGAAAACGGTTCAAAACCCTACAGTCTGAAATCACCCCAACTGAGACCTCCGATCGGACCCCCTAAACAAACACCAAAAATCTTGCATAAAACACAAGATGTTGACCCTCGAGTCTACTCCAAATCCCAACAAACAAAACTAAAATCCATTCACCATGCATCAAGATATAGAATCACAAAGACAGATGGGTCAAAATGACCCAAAACACACCAGTCGCCATAAATGTCCATAAATTCACCATAAATTCTCATAAAATCACAATAAATTCTAGGAATGTAAATTTACCTAGATTTCATGTAACCTTATCAATTTCTACTATTTTCATGCTCTCTAACACATGAGGTGGAGATGCGTACCTGAAAACGGCCTCTAGCGATCTTCGACCGACTCCACGACCTCATCACGACCCCAAGGACGCTCCACCCAAGCTCCACGCATCGTCACGAGCCACCACAGCCCTCCGATTCTCTCCCTCAATCTCTCTCTCTCTCTCTCTCTCTCTCTCGGCACGTGATGCAGGGGAAACAACGGAAACGGGTGGAAGGAGAAGGGGGAAAGGGGGAAGAGGGTGGAGGAGGAAGAGTGAGAGGAAGAGGAGGAAAGGAGGGTGGGGAGGAGAAGAAACGCGCCTGAGGAGGGGAGGAAAGAAGAAGAAAGAAGAAGAAAACGGCGATGAATGGTGGAGGAGTGCAGTGCGGCTTATAAAGCCTGCGCACATAGTAGTTGGGAGCGTGCTCTCCTGCACGTCTTAGCCACCGGCACACCACACGAGCACACCGGCCACTTCGCCCAACCACTAACCACAACCAATGGCCCACGAGTGTAGGCCCCACACGGACCCCATACAAACCCACACTTGGGCCCTACACGCACAGTGCCAACCACGCACAAGGGCACACAATAAGAAGCCGGCCCACGAGACCCATGCCCAAAAGCACAAAACCACACAACAGGCCTTGGAACAGTAACACCTGTCCAGGAATAAAATTCATAAAATGTAAATAATTAAAAATGAATTTTACAGAAGGATTGAATGCATGAGATGCAAATGTGAATGCCAGATGTCTACTAACCAGAGGATGGGTAAGGATTCCTATTATGCACAGGGAAGGTGTTAGACACCCCCATATGCCCGAGAAACTTGGTCTTTCTAGTCTAATTCGCTTGCTAGAGGCTAGATGAATGCTTGCTATGCCTAGATCGTGCTTTAAACATGCTAATATGAATGCCACGACAAGACTGGATGGATGTGCAAGATGGTATGCAAAAATTGCGAAGAAATCTACATAAAATATCACAATCATGAAAAATGACCCAACAAAGAAAATCACATGAAATGACAAGGTTCTGGGCGAGAATGGCTCAAAAGATCATACAAGTCTCAAGAATGTCAAGATGCAACTGACTCAAAACGTCAGAATCAAAGAAAACATCACAGAAATGAAGATGGAAAAATTGCTAGGAAGTCCGCATAAAACAGGTAAACTGTGACACGTGAAGAAATTCATATAAAATAACGATGTTTTTGTAAAGAATAGCTCAATAAATCACAGCAGTGTCAAGGGGATCAAAAATACAACAAACCCAAATCATTGGAGTCTCAAAAAACACCAGGGAGATCCGAATGGAAAAATTGCAAAGAAACCCACATAAAACAAACAAACGACGCCATCACATAAAATGACAGTGTTTTTGGAAAGAACGCCTTGGAAAACCATCCTGATATCAAGAAGATAAAAAGTGGTGTCAACCTAAGTCTTCAGAATCATGGAAAAAGTGGTGAAAATAAAAAAGGAGAAATAATCCACAAATGGGCCAATGTAGGCCTTTCGATCAGTTCTTGTATGCCCTTCGGTAATGAAATCCAAATCAAATCGAAAAAATCCGAAATGTAGGAGTAAAAGAGATCAAATCGAATGTCAGGCAAAGAACTCCAAAAACAAAGTGAAGAAAAACTCAAGAAAGAAACACATGAGATGCAGACTCGCTAAAAAGGGATGGATTGATACGCAAATGTGACAAAACTATATAAAATCTATGAATGTGTACTTAAGTGTGTAAAAAGTGCTAAAGAATGACTTGGACAAGAATTATGCGAAACTGAGTGCAAAAACTAACATGCAGATACATGAATTAGTGGCATAGGGGCAATTTGGTCATTTTAATGGCCAGTTGTGATAAATGCATGTATGAGAGCGATGCATGGTCTGAGATATATCGAGATGTGTGCAAAATGTCCAGAAAATGTTACTGGCAAGAAAATATGAGGAAGAAAAAACAACAAAATGATGTAAACACAATATAAGACAAACACAAGGACTAAAATGCAAAATTCACAAAAAGGATGAGAATCTGGGTCACAATATATTTGGTGACTTCTATTCTGATATGCAGATGTTGGATCAAATGACAATGTGGAACTGGGTTGTGTGAAAATTGCACCTTGGTAATTTCCTGAAAATTGAGGGTCTAATGTGCAAAATTCACACATAAGTGCAAATGTGATTATAATATGAAACTAAAGATTAATTTTCAATGCAGACATGATTTTTAAATGGAACCTATGATTAAATGCAAAAATACGAAATGCAATAAGTGAAAAATATCAAAAATATGTGAGAAAGCAATTAAAACCCTAAATGATGGATTTAAAATTAATTTAAGGGTCTAGATGCAAATTTCCTATGCTTTGGGATTGTATGTTAAGAACTCAAGGGCCTACATGCAAATTTACAGGGCTTAGATGTGACAGAAATTGGATTTTTATGATGATCAAGGCAATTATGAAATGTTTTAGGGTCAGGAAGCAAAATTCACAAAGAAAACTCATTTTTAAAATGTTCTGGGGGCTCAGACCAAAATATCAGAACTTAATTATAAAAAAAACATGAATGCAAGGGATTAAGTGTGATAAAACATGCATGAATAGGACTAAAAATAAAATTAAAAAGAAACAGGATAAAGAATGCAATAATCACAAGAATAATTAAAGAAACAAAATGTTATTTAAAACAACAGGGACTTAAACATAAATAATTGGACTCAGATGTAATGAAAAAGGACTCAGATGCAAAACATTTAAATCTAAGGGTCTTTTAAATAAAAACCTTAAAACACTAACAGTCACCACCGACGATTCGAAGATCGTTAGTGGCAACGGCCTGGGAGGCTCATCTGAGCCCCTCCCGGTGGCTGATCGGAGTTCAAAGGAGGGGGGAAACTGGAGGAGGAGATGGGGGAGGATCCAATGGTGGCGATCGAGCTCCCAACGGCTGGAGTGTGTTGTCGATCCCCCCTCATCGGCGTTCTTCTCCGGCGACGGGGACGTCCACAGAGGCACATCCAGAGGCGGCAGCTTGATGTGGTGGAGATCGAAGGAGCTCTAGGGTTGCATGGCGAGGCTGTGGGGAGGCTCTAGCAAGGTTGGAGCAGCTTAGGGTGCTCCCCCCTTCACGGGCTCCGACGACAACCGTGACGACGGTGGGGACGAGGCTCTGGGGCCTGGAATGGCGACGCAGGTGTAGGGAGGGACTCGTGGTGGTGAGGCAAAGCTTCCTGATGCGGTGGTGCGGAGCGATGGCGTCCGGAGATCTCCAATGGCTTCTCAACGGCGGTCGACGGTGCGGGGCGACGGCGTTGGCTGATTGTGGACATCTGGGAGACTCCTCCAGAGCTGAGGGAGACTAGGGGGAGGAAGGAAGAGGAGGAGAGGAGTAGGAAAGACCCATGGGGCCTTACCAGGACATAGGAGGCCTGAGGCCTCACCGGTGGTCGTGAACCCACCACCAGAGGTAGGGGAGGCGGCGTAGAGCGGCGGTCTCAGGTGACACACGGCCCAGGAAGCTGTGAATGGGCTGGACGGAACCTAAGGGAATGATTTTAAGTTAAATGAAAGGGGAGGATTACCTGGATGGACGTTCCAGATGTCTCCGGTGGCGGCGACAGTGCTCCAACAGGATGCTCTGGTTGCAAAGGTCAGGGCTTCTAAGGGCGAGAAATTGGTTGGAGAGGGTGCTCAGGATGTGCGGAAGGCCTATGGTTCAAAGGGGTTTCTCTGGGTCTCAAACGAGGGGGAAGGATCGGTGGTCCAGAAGGTCGTCGAGGACTATTGACGACGGGTTTATACACCGGCGAGGCTTCCAGGGCCGTTGAACCTCCTCTCTCCCGCAGATGAAAGCCATTGGATCAAGCGTGATCTGGAGGAGGCTGGTTGGAGATCACGGGGCTTTGGGATGCGCTTCGGATACTGCAGGATCTCGTCGGAGATGGTGTCGGAAAATTTGGGAGTCGTTGGAATTATTTTTTTTATTTCCTAAGTTGTTGATGGAAAAGAATGGATAGGGTGTATGGGCTTACTAGGCCTGGCGATTTGGGCCTGGTTTTTTTGTTTTGGGATTTATATGGATTTTAGGGTTTTGATTTTAGGTTTTTAATTAGGGTTTTGTGATTTGAATTAAGTTTTTGATTAGGGTTTTAATTATTTTAGGGTTTTTCTGTTTTGTTTTTGTTTTGGGATTTTTAGGGATTTTGGGGTTTTGATCTTTAGGTTTTTATTTAGGGTTTTGTGATTTGAATTAAATTTTTGGATTTTAATTAGAGTTTTTAAATTTAATTAGGGTTTTAATTTGTGGTTTTAGATTTTGCTTAAAGTTTTTAGTTTAATTAGGTTTTTTGGATTTTAATTGGGGTTTTAAATTAGGGTTTTGGGTTTTAGATTTAGGTTTTTGTGGTTTATTTTAGTTATTTTAATTTAGATTTTGGGTTTTAGTTTTAAGTTTAATTTGGTGATTTAATTAGGGTTTCAATTTAAATTTTGATTTAATTGGCTTCTATTTGATTTAGATTTTAATTTAATTGTTTTTTGCTTGATTTTTGTGTGGATTAAAGTTTCTTTTTTTTTAATGGATTTTATTGAGTTGCACTTGATTTGGGCTTTAATTAGGGTTTTAGGTTTAATTAATTATGATTTTGAGTTTAATTAGGGTTTTGGATTTTAATTTAGGGATTTTAGGCTTTAATTAGTTAGGATTTTAAATGATTTAAATGGATTTGACTTTAATTAGGGTTTTCACTTAATTAATTGGATTTTATGTGGGTTTAAGTGGATTTTATTTAATTTTGACTTTAATTAGGGGTTTTGTTTGTTTAATTTGGATTTTAAGTATTTTAGAGTGGATTCTATTTAATTAGGGTTTTTGTTTGTTTAATTTGGATTTTAGGCTTTTTAAATGAATTTTGTTTGGTTTTAATTCGTAATTATTGTTTTCTTTTTGCTTTGATTAGGTTAGAGTGGTCTGGTGTGGGCTTGATTAGGTTTGTGTGGGCTTAGGTGGACTTGTGGGCTTAGGTTTTAAAATTGGGGTTTTGGTGGTTGCAACTAAAGTATTTTTCTAAAGGAGCCTGCTGCCAAGTAACTTCAAAATCAGGGTGTCTACAGTAGCTTAATAGAAGTTTTATTTTTTCAAAACATTCCTTGGTCATACACATTCATCCAAATTAGGCATATGAATAAAAATCAAACCAAACATATAAACATGCAAAGGCTTCTTTATAAACAGAACTGTTTGCACAAACTAGGCCCAGGTGTGCCTGGTTAGTGAGCTTTGAGGGTGTGCCTATAAGATGCGCCCCAGGCTCTAGTTTTTGTTGCAGAAAAACTGCTCGTCTTGCAAACCTTCTCTGATCTCACCACAACCATGAAAAAATATATATAACATACCAAGACAAAGATTCTTAAGTTTACACCCACATGGAACAAAATCATCCAAATCCAACACCCAAAACTCAAGATATAGACGATCAAAGCCAAAGAACCCAAAAAAGTCCAACAATAACTATTTCCATGAAAAATCATTGATAAATCGTGGGGAAAATGCCTAAAGATTCAGAAACGCCACCCACACACAGGAATCCACCCTTACCACATGTCTAGATCAAAAACCAACTTGAACATGAAGAAAGAAAGGGATGGGATGTGTACCTTCCACTTTCTCCTTCTTCTTTCCTCTTCCCCTCTTCTTTCTTCATTGTTTTTTTTGTTTTTCAAGCCATCATCTTTCTTTTCTTCTTTCTTCTACATGAGCTAGCCCTCTAACTCTCTTTCTCACTCTTTTCTTTTCTTCCTCAGTTTCCTCTCCCTCCTCCTTCCCCTCTTTCTTTCTTTCTTTCTTTTCCCCTGCTTTGGCTTCCTCTTGAACCATCTCCTATCTTCCTTTTTTTATCCCCATGCATGCATCATTCCTACACTGACTTCTCCCTCTCTGTCTCATGATGCTTGAGCCATCTTTTTCTTTTTAAAATTTAATGCAAATTCTATGCAAAAGCCCCTAGAAAAGGAGAAGATACCTTAGACACCCATATTCATGAAATAAATCATGGATTTTGGGGTCACAGGCGGCATTGTGGCTTCCATTGTTATTTCTAACCTTAGCCCCACACACCCACCGGTCACGACACACCAATAAATCAAGGAGAAGCCACAAGTTATAATTCCACCAACCAAACAAATCAAGGAGAAGTCACAAGTTATAATCCCACACCAACCAAACAAATAGATTTAATCCCTATTTAAGATTATTTAAATCCACCAAACCAAAGCACCAAAGGCAGTAGCCTTTACTAAAGATAACTTAATCATTGATTAATTATGATTAATAATGATTAAGTAGGAGGGTTAAGGTTTGAGATGTTACGCTATCATAGCCCAATTTGTTTCCTTTATAGTCACTAACTAATTCATTATCTAAACTATCTAGTGAATGGTAGCTATTCTTAGACTCAATATCAATAGTATCGTTGTTATCATCCACTTCATCCTCGTTAGCCATGTCCACACAATCGTGTGTGCATTCTCTGTACCTAATGGATGCAACACATTTGTCATTGTAGGCTAGAGAAAGGGTAAAGACTCTTGTTACGTATGGGAAAGGTGTTAGACACCCCCACATGTCCGAAAAATCGATTTTTCTTAGCTAATTGCTCACTTGTGTGTCGTTAATGAAAATGTTCATGCGTGCTTGCTAAATCTAAGATGGATGAATGTTATATGCTATGCTGATGTAGATGCAATGAATGGACAAAAAAACAATGCAAACTAGTGCTCAGTAATACTATATTAATCCTAGACCATTAGTCAAAAGGAATTGACATAGTAAACATTACCACCCTATATGCCAATGCATGATGCCAGAAAACACGAAGGAAAACCATGCAATGCAGGCAAAGGCATGCAAATATGTGAGAAACACGTAAGAAAAATGGATCGGGAAACAAAAGGGATTCAGCTTAATGGCCTGATCTATGATTGTCCACCGCGCCTGTAATCTACGGCACCAAGGTGCGCCAGAAAGATGTGTCGTCAAGGTGCGCCATTTTTGTGCACTATCGGGGTATGCTAGACAAGTTGCAGAATAGACCTGTAAGCTCTCCTCCATTCCAGACCCAAATGTAGGGATGCAATCAGTAATATTATGCATGGATGAGCTAGAGAGGATGTTGGAGAATGTTCCTATATGCTTGGATATGAAAATGGTTGGGTGGATTCTTCCCCCCATCTACCTTGCCAGAGTTGGGTTCCACCGACAACTGCAACCAAGAATTCCTGTCGCAAGCATCAGGGAGCCCTGCGGATGACTTCCAGGAGGTTGAGGGAGCATGGATAAATGCATGCACGTAAATGTGATGAGTAATGAATGGGATGCATGAGATGAGCCACCTCCCGTTGTCATCCACGAACCTTGCTGGAGCTCACGGGCACGATCGACCATACAAACGGCAGGGTGCATCAGTGAGTGTCTAGGTGTGCTTAGTGGACAACGAGAGAGGAGAGAGATGTGCTAGGATTGATTCCTACAAGCCCACAAGCCGTCGGACTTGCATATGCTGTGGAACCCATCGTCGGAGGTGGAGAAGATGATATGTATGTAGTGCAATGCATGCTAAATTCAAACCAAAAAATATGATAAAGACGATGAGGAACATTGAATAAACCAAAGGACGAGGTCGACGCTCATAACAGGGGAAGAAACTACCTACGTGTGTGTGTGACTATCCTTCCAGTGTGGCTTGCAGCGGCGCTCTCTGGGCTGATGGCGTTCGAAGGCGGACGGAGGACTGTGGTGATTCTTGGGAAGGGCTTAGTGATGTAATATAGGTTTGAATGAGGTGTTTTGGTAGCTTGGGGGTGATGGATTGATGTGATGGTTCCGACCGACCAAAAATGATGATCAGAGGTGGACGACATACTGTAGTGAGGTGCTTTGGCGAGGGGAGGCTCTATCGGAAGACCAGGAGGTGCTGGGCACAATGCAGTTGATGCAAAGCCAAGGACGTGTGCTATAGTCGATGCAGTTGAGTTATTGATGTAATTGATGGCTAGAGAAGGAAAATTGGTGGCCGGAAAAGGACTGGGACGATGTTCATAGGGGTTGGCATGCTTAAGGATGACTAGAGCTCAGAGCTAAGAGTCCAAGGATCCAAGAGGAAGAGCTCATTGGACGTTGGTTACTATTTTATAGGAGGAAGAAGGCATGGGTGTCATTGGATATGAATTCGGTTAAGGAGGGGTGGTTAAGATTTAATCAGTGGGTTTGATTGAAGTTTGGCAAACGAAAAAGGGTATGATGGTCCAGGGATAACAAGGAGCACCCTTAGATCCAAGCCAACCAATGAGGAAAATAGAATCAATGGTCCAAGGGGTGAGAAGACCACTCAATCCTCAGTAGATTAAATTAATAATACAGGACACTACACTGGGAAAACATGCTGGCAATATTAGTTAGCAATATCAGTTGGCTATATCCACCAATAAAATTAGCTGACTATATCTGCTGACCAAATCTGCTGACAATGTGCACTTAAGCCATCACATCATATGCTGGCTAGGATTTGGGCTTGTTTCTTGGATTTCTGGGCTACTAATGAGCCTAGGATGATGGACTAGCTAGGGTTTGAGGTTAGTGTAGGGTTTTAGAGTTGGTTCTGGAGTGGTTTTGGAGTGTGAAACTGGCTCTAGTGTAGGAAAATGCCTTGTTGCCGCTGGTACGCTCCTTTGGAGGAATCCACCTACAAGTGGCTGCCAAAGTGTCCCTCCTTGAGTGAGGTTGAGGGACGAAGGGAACCGAGACTGACGCTTAGGATTGACAAAAGACATCACTTGGTAGCCTACGGGAAGGTGGTGTTTGTTGTTGGCCTTGAGTCATTCACTTGGCAGACACACCAAATATAATGATCCATTGCCGGAATGCAAATGTAGATGCTAAAGCAATGCTGAAAAACGATGATGGGATGCAAAAACAAGTGCGAAAATGATGCTGAAAACATGAATGCTGATATGGATAGAATGTTAAAGCACAAAGGCCAATGTGAAAATGATGCTAGGGTGCGAATGCTAGTGCTAATGATGCGTGCTAGTGTGAAAACACCACTGGAAGGAAAATGCGTGTGTTATGTGCCGATGTGTGCAAGTGGTGTGTACTAATATAGATGGCATATGTTGAATGCTAATGCTGGTGTTTGTGTTGAGCTCCGCTGGGCATATGCACAACTCTGTACAATGCTAATGCGTGCACTAATCATGCAATGTTAGTGTACTAATGCAAATGTAGTGCAAGTTATGATGCAAGTGAAGTGGTGCGCATGGAGATGCATGCAGTGCAAAGCACGTAGTGCGAAATATGCCAAACCGAGCAGGCAGTGCCGAGGACAAATCACTGGCACTCAATGCTACCGGAAGCATGTCAAGCACGTGATGCTGTGGGGATGAAGTTGCAAATGAAGTGGTAATGGATGCTGTGAGGGGGATGATTGTGATGTTGGGCACGCAACGCCAGGGACACCACGTCGAGCAAGTAGTGTGGTAGAGAAGTTATTGGCACTCAATACTACGGCAGGCACGCCAAGCACACGATACCGATGGGATGATAAATGCAAGCTAGAATGTATGGTGATGCATGTGGTGCAAAAGCACGTAGTGCGAAACAAGTCAAACGGAGTAGACATTGTCGAGGATGAATCACCGGCAGTCAATGTTGCGGGAGGCATGTCAAGCATGCAATACCAATGAAATGATAAAGCGAGTAAGATGATATGTGTGATAATGTATGTGGGATTAGACACGCAATATGAGACATACCAAACCAAGCAGGCAGTGTCGAGGACAAATCACTAGCATTCAATGCTGCAAAAATTTTGCCATGCATTTTGTGCGGGGTGTGATATTGGATGTGAGTATGAAACATATGGGGTGATATGCGGTGAATGCAATGAATTGTTGCGCACATGATGTGAAGCATGTCACATCGAGCAGGAAGAGTCGAAGACAAGTCATTGGCACTCAATACTACGGGAAGCATGCCAAGCACCTTGTGCAGGGTGTGATGTTGGATGTGGGATGCTATGATGCTACCATGGGGATGTCCAAGTAGTGTTAATGTAATGCTTATGTAATGCGGTGATGCAATGTGATGACATGCAATGAGATGTAGTGACATGCGATGGTGTGTGATGAGATATTATGCTTATGTAGGGGCGTGCATGCAATGTGACACGCTTATGGGGTATGCAGTGATATGCAGAGAAATGCAATGGGAAGTGATGAGATGCGACATTGATGTAGGGGCACGATAAGTTGACAGACTTATCACGGGATAGTTAGGGCTATCAGCCTGATGATAAGTGGATGGACTTATCATCGAATAGTTGGGGCTATTGGCCTGATAATAAGAGGGGCAGGATGATACCAAAGGGCAGTGGAGATGCCCCTGGTATCGAGGGAGAGGTAACAGGCCAGCAAGTCTGTTGATCAAGAGAAGGAAATCGGAACACCATGCTCATGAATGAAGCAGAGGTCCGAGGACAATCTCATGGCAATTAGGGTTGCCAACCCAAAAGAAGGGCGAAAAGATACCAGAGGGCAGCCAAGATGCCCATAGTATCGAGGGGAAGGGCAATGCAAGAAGGAAACAGAGGGCAACTCATGAGACACTAGGGCAAAATAGATGCCCCTGGTATCGAGTCGAGCTATCGTAAAAGATACCAAACATCACACGAGGTGTCAAATGGCCTCAGAATAGGCATTCGATGTGTTGCCGAGAAAGCCAAGGCACAGACATGCAGATCATCACAAACCACCTACGCATTGGGTGGATAGGACCGAACGAGGGCAGAAAGAGATGAAAAGGAAAGAAACGGAAGAAAGGGGTGAGGCTGCGACTAGAGGGCACTTTAGATCGTTTGAAAGGATGAGACTAATGTTGGCTAAGACAGATGATAATGCTGGCTTGCTGAATTGCATATGACTACTGCTGTGTTGCTGATTCTGCTATTCTGGACTATTTGCATTGGCAAGCACCTTATTGTAGGTGTGCTCTGACTGAAGAGCAGTTAAAATGCCCTGGGTCGAGGACGCTTAATGAAGACTTGCAAGGCGATGCAATATGCAAGCAAGCATGATGGTGAGAATTATTAGGGTGGATGGTGATGATGGATCTTATTATTGCATGCAAGAAGTATGATGATAGATGGTGGGTAATGTTATTGCTTAAGTGAATTGGCAGGCTTTATTGATTAGATGTGATTTTGGTTATTTTGTACCTTTTTTGTGTTTTGCTTATTTGCCCTCAATTAGGCTGGAAAGCTACATGCCTATTGGAAGGGGAGGACACCTTCAACTCAGTTGGCTCTATGGAGATTCATAAGCTATGGGTGGCTCTCGTAGGATCAGTGGTGGTAGTTGGGCTCATTGTATAGGGTGGTAATGGACCAGGCTCCATGCCAAACTCTTTAAGGTCCTACACCTACTTTTTTGAGTTCACTGACATTTTCTGCTCCCTCATAGACACACGGCTTCGCTCTATCCCTAACATGGAGGTAATAGGTGCTGGTCTGGGCTAGAGGTTTTTTACTGCAAGAGGGGTGGCTAGTCCCTCGATGGTGCATGCTTCCGAGCGCGTACTCCGACTCCTCTCCAAGGTATGGTCAGGGTAGAGCTACACCATATGTCTCTTGCTCTCAGGCTGACTTCTGTCCTATTTCTTTCATGCCCATGTGGATGTATATTTCATTTCTGGCTCACTCGCTTAGTCTAACCCTAGCATTTTATCTCCCTCTTGGAGGTATAGGATCCTTATGGAGTTTGGGCACTTCATTAGGCTCTGATGGATGGTGGCTCCCTCGCTAACTTGATCGTTAGAGTAGTGCCAACTGAGGAAGGGTAGTCCGATCTAGATACAGGCTAGCTTTCTCATTTTTCTCATTAGGCAAAATGATTTTAAATGCAAAATGTTTTGGATATTTTAGGTTTTTCTGATTTTTGGGTTTTTTGATTTTTTGATTTTTCTACATTTTTTCATTTTTGATTATTTGTAATTTTTGATTTTTGATTTTTTTTTTTGTGTTTTTGATGCATGATGTTGATGCAGGAGAAGATATAATAAAGAAAATAGGGAAAATGACACGTCTTCGATCCTAGTTGTTGGCTGCTTTATTGATGCCACTTTATTCATGTTGATGGGATCACTAGCTAATCTGGCAGTGCCACTAGAGATGACAACGACGGTTGGAACTGTAGATGAGTTTTTTAGGACTGTTGTTGTTATTGAAATTGCTAGTTGATGTCTTTCATTAAGGTCTAGAGTATTGGCAATCTCAATGCCGTGTTGGTGTGCATTAGGCGGGCCAACCCTAGGCCATGCCCCCCGCAGAAGGGTCAAAACAGAGGGAAGAGACAAACCGATGAGATCAACAAGATTCATCGGGGAATCAATGGAAACGAGAGGGACAGGAGAATGGAAGAAGACCCTAGAGCCTGCAACATCCTTAGAGTCTAGAAACTCAAGTGAGGATGCATCAGGCTAGTTCGGGTGCACTAGTGCAAGTGTATGTGTGTGTGCAGGTGTTTGTGTGTGGTCCTCCTCCTGCGAGGCAATGCTGATGACCTTCCAGTTAATCAGGCTCTGAACAGCATCCCACAAAGTGATGTAGCCATATGTCGAATGCCCGACAATACGATGAAAGCTGCAGAGCACTTGTATCATACCACCGAAGGATTGGATTCGTAGTGGATGAGGGTTCGGGAGCCTCAGAAATGATTCAACCTTGGGAAGATAACGCTCAATAGTTCCACGAGAGGAGTGTAATCTCCTTTAGCGCGACGAGGTTGTGGTTGCCCAGGTTGTTGTCCCTGTTAAGCTGGCGTGATGTGATGCACTGGCTCGATGGTGGAGTGTGTGTATGCAGTGTATGCGGGACTAAATGCAAGTGCTAACTGATCCAAGTCGTATAGATTCTCTGCATTAGTAGGCTCTACAGGAGCTTGGACGTACGCGACAGTCACCTTATTGTAGTAGCCAATGTCTGTGACGTTGTTGCTATTTTTGCCATTGCAGGAGGTGGTGACTTGCATGGAAAATGCTGAGAGTGTGGGGAAATTCCCACTTTGCAGCGAGACTTCCACACGAGTGTTGACCTGAATCAGGGATGCAAACGATGTGATGGGTTGAAAGCCAAGCAGAGCCCTTATCATTGGTTGCGCTCCCTTGATGATAATCTCAATAGACTCCTCCATCGAGGGCCTATCCTTAACCTAGGAGGCAAGTGAGCACCAATGACCGACATACTCTCCAAACGGCTCGTGGGGCTTTTGCCTGATCGCAACAAGATCCTTGTGCTTAGGGATCAAGTCGTTGTTAAAGGTGTACTGCTCCTAGTATGGCTAGCTAAGGTCGTCCCAAGTTTGGATGGCGATCATGTCCAACGAAGTGAACCACTTGAGGGTAGGTTCAATCAGACGTTTTTGGAACAGGCAGATCAAAAGCCTCTCATCACCTTGGAGCTACATGAGGTCTTCGCAGAATGCTTTCAGATGTGATGTGGGGCAGCCTTTACCATTGTACTTTTTGAATTCTACGATGCAAAAACTTGGAGGGAGTGTTGCCTTTGGAAAATAGCAGAGGTCCCAAAACTTAAGGACTGGTGGTCCCTGTCTAGCACTTGACGAAGTGCTGTCTCTATATTACCGATTCTGGTAAGGAGGGTGTCTGAGGTTGCTATTGTTGATGATATTGCAACAGTGGTAGGTTCCGCGTTTACTGTATGGGTCAGGCGTGTGCGCTCCTCTAGATCCACCCTAATGCCTCTTGGTGTTGAAGCGTGAGGGCTAGCATACCCATGCAAGGATGCAATGTGTAGTAGTGTTGTGATACATGTAGTGGCATGTGTTTGATGCAAAAATGGATGGGAAGTATGCTATGATATGTGTGATGCAAAGTGTGGGACCAGCAGCTGTTGCACCGACACGGCACCAGGCAACGGACCTGAGGAATGTTGTGCTCCTACCAAGCCAAAGGGTTGGCCACCAGGTGACAGAGATGAATGCTATGTAAAGTGCTGTGTGAATGTAGGAGGCAAGGAAGGTACTACCATCATTGGTTTTGTGAAGAACAAAGATGATGGCAAGGGCATAGGTGAAGTGAGTTGTGCTTGTGGAGCAAATACGGGGAGCACTGGAACCTCGAGAGTCAGAAGAATAGGAATAGAAGTAGGATCAAGGGAAAGAGCCATGTCCTGGAGCTTTTGTGTAAGAGCCAGCAAATGTTGCGCTTGCGATATAGAGGATCTGTTGACAGGCAGGCTAGAAGGTGATAACACAGATGTGTGCAGGGGTAGGAAGGCGGAAGGGACTACAAGGAGAGACCCTACAGGATGGACAACCGCATTGGATTGAATTCCTATAGAGAGAAGGCCCTGGGAAGGGATGTCAGGCGAGACATCCAGAGTTTGGTAGGTGGTCACCAAGAAAATCTCTACATTTGGCTCTAGACCGATAAAAGTTTGCCATTGTCTCGAAATAGGGGGATTGGAACCCTCGAGTGTGCGATAGTAGTGCATAAGGGAGGAGGAAGGAGCAACAGACAAAGTAGGTAGGGACAGAGGGTCCAAAGTCAGGACCCCCTTCAAAATAGTCGGAGAAAACTCACTAGTTTGCTGGGCCATAGCAAACCGTAAGTGGGTGCAAACGGGGCCTTGATGAAAAGAGGTGGCTCAAATCGGAAGACGAGCTTAGGTTGGAGGCAACACTAGCTTAGGAACAAAGGAGAGAGAATGTGAGAGGCAACCCACGATAGAGGTGCTCAAGCTCCTGACTGAGGACCTCACACAAGCTACCTGTGGAGATTGGCAGAAACAACAGGTATCAAAACTTGGGACAAAGGACACAATGCAAGTTATTGGGGTGGTATGCATGATACACAATGCAGATGAATGTCCTAAAATGCACTCACTCACAAAGCATGTCCTGAGTGGGCCAAACATCTGGGACACTCTCATGGGTTTAGGTTTTGACATTGACTAGAAAGTAAGGTTCTCATTCTAAATCTTGGCCAAAGCACAGGCAGTGAACGGGTGATGCATTTAGAGCCTTGACTCATGCAATAGTAGTGAGTTGTACTCTCTACAAACACCGACATGATCCCAAACAAGGGGGGACAATGTGGTTATGTGTCTTATGCCAAAGCCATAGAATGGGAAACCAGGACTACCCTTCGCGGACTGTGGGTGGATATAGAAGAAGAGAAGATGCATGCTTCTAAGATGATCAAACATGCGATATGCTTTATTGTCTTTTACTTGAAGATTCTATTTAACCGAATGAGGGAGAGAGTGTGCATAGAAGTCTCTAGTTCTGCCTAATTGTTGCTTTTATTGTGGTGGATTTTAGGTTAAGCCAATAGGAGGAGGCAAACATGTCTCTACTTTCGCTAGGAAGGCAAGTGCAAAATGGAAGGTAAACAATGATGCATGGCAAGTAAGTAAGCATACATTAGGCAAAAGGCAGGATCATGGCATGTGCGTGTGTTGTGTTAACATGATGGTGAAAAGAGAAAACATCCATTACATCAAAAGGCAGGTGACATGGCATGTGCATGTGTTATGACATAGCAAGCGTGTAAATGGAAACACTTAGCAAGTAAAAGGCATGTGTAGCAAGCATGTAATGATAAAATGCAAGCATATGGCGACAAGATGACAAATGTGGAGCAAGGCAAACAAGGATAAAAGCCAAGCAAGCGAAAAGCAAAAGTACAAAAGCCAAAATCTCGTATCCCCAGTAGAGTCACCTGTTCCTATGACCATGCCAGTAGAACCCCAGACTCCTCGTGTGTGGAAGCACACGAAGAATCTCGATAAGGTCACGGTGATAATGGTGAATCTGAGGAAGGATACTCAACTCGAAAACACCAACAAAAAAACAAAAGAAATGGATAAGGTGAGAAAACAGAGTCGTTGTAACCATGCCAGCGACAACCTCGTGCTTGGCGCGAAAGGCTAAATGTGCGAGGGTCAGCAAAGTCACGGCAAAACAATAAAAACAATGATAAAATGCGGGAGTCGCCACCTAGTCTACTTAAAAAATGGGAGACGAGGAAAGCTATTTTGAAATAATAACATTATGCAACAAGCCAATGGATAAAGGTCAACATGAACCAGAAAATGGGTAAGGATCCCTATTATGCATGAGGAAGGTATTAAGCACCCTCGTGCGTCCACGAAATCGGTCTTTCATGGGTTTCTCGTTTACTTATATGAAATGTTAGCTTTCAGCCTATTTCTGTACACCCAAGGTTGATATGCAATGCGACGCTATATGCAAGTGGTGCCTTATGCTAAACATGGGTAAAAGGATTGCGGGGTGTGTCCTAATGCTCTGAAAGATCACTCAATGTATGGATCGAATACCGGTGCAAGGATATTGCACGGATATAACCATAGATCCAGTAATATCAAGTGACTAACGTCCTTGCTTTGCTACATGCAAAACCTAAGCTATCATGCATAAAAGAGGATGAAAACAGACTGAAGTTTCCCTGATATGTCCAGGAGAAAACCCAATGGAAACCAAAAGCAAAGCAAGTCAAGAACCATGCTAAATATCATGCCAAATGTCGCTGTTGGTGCACTAAAAATAGGCAGGTGAACCTATTTGGTGCGCCAGACTGGTGCTCCAGTCTGGTGCACCACCCATGTGCTCTAGTAAGGTGTGCCAGTAATGTGTGTCACTAAAAATGAGACCTAGAAATTGCAGATCAGACAATAAGCTAGACTATTGTGCCATGCGATATAAAATCTTGCTAATATGCTCAAGACCATCTGAGTATGTACTCTAGACCTCTAGAAAACCTTATCACATATGGATTCATCCCGTTTCCATAAGTCATAATGGAAAGAGTGAAACCAAGACACCATGATATAGGTCTTGTGCTCAAGGGCAATAAGCTTCACACAAAGCCACAAAAATTCCTATCTTGATAAAAGCTAATGAATTTCAGCCATGCTACTTGGTTCTAGATCATGGACTGATGCACAGGAACTCTCTAAGCAAGAGTCCAAGAAGGCAATCAGTTCACCAGACCCTAGTGGCAAGCCAAATACACTAGATGCAAAACTAATGCAAACAGTGTTATTATATGATGAAATTATGCAAGAATGAACATGATATATCAGAGATCAAACATCAGAAAGATCAAAGTCCAAAACAATCAGAAAGGCATGCTAATCATGATGCAAAATAGGCTGCTTGCCCCATGTGACCAGGATGGTGCGCCAGTTATGTGCTCCAACCTGGTGCGCTAGATTGGTGCACTCTAGATACTCTGTTACAAACTACACTCTGATTTCAGAGCTTGGGCCAAATACGTGCAAGTAATTACATGACTGATTATTCAAATCATTATTTTAAATGCCAGGGAACATAATCATATTAAATAATCAAATCTAAAACATTCATTTCATTCTCCCTTTATCTATGCATATTCATGGATTCACAAGGACTGCAGCTACCTATGCTTTTTTTATGATGCCTGGGAGTATCCGGGTTGACTTAAATAGCATGGAAACATGATATGGAATGCAAAGGGTACATCACAGTACAAGCAATCATCATGACAGACAAATATTGAAAAGAACTTCATGAAAAAGAATCATAAACTTTAATTTAAGCAAAAAGGTGCAAGCGAACATCCACACAGCAAAAAGTGCAAGCAAATATCAACATAGCAAAGAGTGTAAGTATCATCAACATAAAAACACTATACTAACTAAGTTTGCAGTGTGTGCTCCATTCAAAGTGTCATGCAAAGACTACATGGAAGTGAAAAGAGAACATACCTATGGTGTACTCCTTCGGTGGCTCGAGGTGTCTTCTCCTTGGTGCTTTGGACATAGCTAGGAATGCTCAAGGATGCAAGGGAGTGCTCTAAAAGCAAGAGTGTTGGTTGCTAAGAGTGGGTGAATTGCTAAGAGAACTAAAATGTTGCTCTTGGGTGGCTTTTAAAGAGGATGAAGATGTAAAGCCTTGGGATGCCAAAAGCCTCGGAAATCAACAGTCCTGCATAGATTCGCAGAGGAATATTCACAGGGGGAGGTTACATGCACAGAAGATGGAAGCCAA
>JAMKQA010001389.1:0-19587 GCA_024699735.1 Posidonia australis
TGAAGTAAATACGAGCAACTATAATTTAAACATTACAAGTACAGAAAATCACATGATATACTACAAATGTAGTCAAATGTGGCAGCTGAATATTTCTCACCCTTTTTCAGCATTCTCTCTGTATTTATGATCATGGTTCATTTATTCAATTAAATCTTTATATATACTTGCTAAAGTTCACACAACAGAGTAAGTTATGTAGGTTAATCAAGTTTGTCCTTGGCAATAGTTTCCACAATGGTATTCCAATTTAACTTCTTGCTAATGTTGTTTAACATGGAAGCATTTGTAATGAGGGTTAGGATGGGCTCAGGCGCTCTCCCCACCTCAGGCGCTCCGACGAGGTGTTCCGTCGACGTCGAGGAAGACAGCGAAGCAGCACGACGATGCTCTGGAAGAGGACTGACTTGTGCAGTGGTCCGGGAAGTGCCGCGGGGGTGCGAGGATGCCCCTGGGGGCGTCGTCGATGGCTAGGATGGGCTCAAGCGCTCTCCCCACCTCGCGCTCCGGTGAGGTGTTTCGTCGACACCGAGGAAGACAGCGAAGCAACACGGCGATGCTCTGGAGGACTGACTTGCGCGGTGGTCCGGGAAGTGCCGCGGAGGCGTGAGGATGCTCCTGGTGGCGTCGTCGATGGCTGGGATGGGCCCAGTCGTTCTCCCCATCCCCTATACCGACGGAGAGGCTACAGCGGACCGGTGGGGCATTCCGACGATCCAGAGGACGAGGGAAAGACGCGAGCGGGTTCGTGGAGGCACAACGGTAGTCTTCGAAGGCATTTGTAACATGGAAGGACGCCGTCTGTTGGGAGCAGGAGGTTGCAAGAGGAGGGACGCCAAGTGGAGGAGGGCAAAAGGTTGCGGGAGGAGGGAGGTTGTCTGTTGGGCAGAAGGTTGCGGGAGGAGGGACGCCCGTGGTTTTTTTCCTTTTTTCGCGAGAAAAAATGAGGTTGGAATGGGAATGGGATTCCTTTGGTTTTGAGATGGAATGAAATTCCCATCTTTAATGGGAATTTGATTCCCAAGGGAATGTCATTCCAATCCTTTTTTTTGTACCAAACATTGGAATTTCATTCCAATCTGTTTTTTCATTCCATTCCCTTCGATTCCAGCGTACCAAACGCAACCATAGTCTTCTTTAGACTAGAGCTTGAAATCTTCAATTAGGAATTCAAAAAACCTCAATCACAAACACCATCCCCCTCCCCTCTCTCCCCCCCTCCCCCAACACACACACACACACACACACACACAACTATCTAATCAAGCAACCGACATTAGTCATAAACAACCATCAAGACACACAACACTACCATAGTAAAGCTATCCTGTATAAGAGTTCTCCGTTTTGGGTTTGTACCCTAAGAATCCTCAAATATCCATACAAAGACAACACACACACATGGTTCACTCTCTCGACATCCTTAGAACTATTGCACTCAACCAGTCAAATGACCTTTTCACCTCCTGATCCTACCAGTACAAATCTTGAACCTCAGCCTAAGCAGGTAACTTTCAACTAACCAAAGGTATCACTTGTCCTTAGAAGCTTGGCCAAAAGCTTCAACCCTCTTAGCATCCGACCTCATCCTTAATCTCTTGGTCCTACAAACCTCAACCTTGACCTCTCGATCTCCTTTAAAGCATAGAAAACTACTTGAACCTTAGCTTAGGCAAATAGCTTACAACCAACTGATAGTATCAATCATCCCTAAAAGGTCCATCAGGTGCTTTGATCCTCTTGCTCCCCTCTAAAAACATAGATAATAACTTGAATCTTAGCCTAGGCAAATAGCTCACAATCAACCAAAGGTATCAACCATCCTTGGAAGGTTAGTCAGGTGTATCCTCTTGGTTCCACTAAAGCAACGGAAAAATCTTTTCCAAAACTTTTACATTTATTTCCAAATCCTTTATGTAAAATCATTTCAAAATCAACTCAAAACACCATACAAAAACACAAAACACAGGTTGCAGTCTACTGAACTACAAGATCATGTGGCCAAATTACACCCCTAACCTGTGCTAGGTACACACGCGGTGGTCCTTGCCATCGACACCTGCCCCAAGTGCCAAAAACAAGATTGTAAACATTGCCACTTGCAAATACCTACAAAATCCACTACACTACACAAAAATTACATACCATATATTAAAACGAAGATTATAAAATCATCTATCACATGCGAAGAAAATCACAAGAATCCAGTATCTATAACTTTAGATATCAATAAATAAAGGCAATATGCTCACATCGTAAACAATGCCATCACAAACTCAACAAACGCCACACAACACTCGAACTTAAGCATGGTAATTGATCAATAATTGCTATGAAACGTGCACAAAACTAGATTCAATAAGTTATAGCCATTATATAAGTCAAATCCCATCATAAGGCCTCAAAATCACAATATGCATATATATCTAATTTACTTTTCAAGAGGCCACCATTGCCAAATAAAATCTACTATTGAATTCCTAGAATTTAGAGCTCAAAATGGTACCAACAAAAATCATGTTATATATCATTTGAAAGATCTAGCAATTATCTTTCCAATGCCTACTAAAACATCAAGATCCGATATTAAAATTTCAAGATATCAATAAAACAATCCATGCATATCATCTTTGTAAACAGTACTAATTAATCATAATTAATGCTACTAAAACCTCTAAAAATGCTACAAAATACTAACACAACAAGATCATTCTAGTACTAATATTATTGCAGTTCTAATTGTAATAAGAAAGTCTTCGGTGAAGCATGTACCTCAAGTCCAAGTTAAGAATTCAACATAGCAAACATCATCATTAGTGACCAACTCGTCGAAGCTCCGGATTCTACCACTCTCACCTTAATTCAAATACGACCACTCATTAAAAGCACACCCAGCAACCCAAAAACACAGACTACCACAAATCAAACACACACAGAAGGAAAAGAGAGGAAATCCAAAACTCAACCAAATGCAACTCACCGCCACAAAAAACCCAACAACTGCAATAAGGCATCTGCCTAGCAACAACCATGGTAGCAACAACATCTGACGACGCACGACAGCAACAACAATGACACTCCCTCTCTCTCCAACTCTCTCCCCATCTCTCGTGATCTCTCTCTTCTTCTTCTCCTTCTCATCTGCCTCATCAAGAGGAAGGGACAGACTGGGCCTTATGTAGCCCTCCCCCCACACTCACACACTCTCAAGCCTACTCTAGTGTCCACTAATTCATCGATGTTTAATTCACATACGCAAGAGTCCACTTAATAGCACTCAATGACAACTTATGTCAACATGCACCACTTGCACAATCTCAGGAAATCTACTGGTGGGAAAAAAACCAAATAATTACTATGAAATACTTTCAAGACAATCCTTCTAATTACCATAAAAATATGATAAAGCCAAGATCATCAACCATCAATTACAATAAATACTTCCACTCAAAACATCTTCAAATTCATCACAACTATCATCCCAAAATCAAGTAGGATAACTAATTCCAAAACCAAAACTCATAACTTACTGTGCTTTGACATATTAAAACGTGCAAGCAAATCACATCAGGAAAACAAGCTTGTAACATATGCCCATAAAATGCACTTATTACCCATGCCCAAAACATGCACCATTTAGATATACACTTAAAACACAAACGAGGATTACAGTTGTTATACTTACAGTGATGAAATTTTAATATTAATGCAATCTTTACAGTTAAAATATTTTTATTTAAATTAAAAATCAAAAACAAAATATACAACCAACTTTGCTACATCTGTGCATACAACGCCATTGCACTCTTCTATAAAGTGTAATATGTCATCACATTTAGTATTTTCAACATAAAGCTAGCTAATATAATGTTGTATTTTTGCTTTTAGTCAGAGTAGCATAGATGACAATTGTATACATTATAGATGGGAAAGACATCTGGTAACAATTATTGAAGATCTTCCAGCAAGAAGCTATATGTGCACAAGGCCGATCACTAACTTTGGCATATAGAAGTTACTGCAGTTGACTAAATATCCCACAGTTTTATATTCTTGACGATTATCATTTTTCATGAAAAAGGCCGGTCGCTAACGTTGGCATACAGTAGTTACTGCAGTTGATTAAATATGAAAGCGAAAAATCAACCAAGTAAATGTCCACAAAATAATACCTTCCATTCGGTTCCACCGGATAAGCAAAAAGAACAAGCAAAATTACTTTTGTTGGATATCATATGCTTTATTCAACTTGCTCGCGACTGTTGATAAAATTCTAAGGAATAAACATTCCCGACTAAATACTCACATTGGAAGCACACTGTTTTCACTTTTCTATATTTGATTTTCAAGATGAGTGAATATGAAAGGACTCACGCTAGGACTTGCTGGATATTACATCCCAAAGACGAAGCAATTTGAATAGCAAGGCAGGTACAAGGCAGAGTCTTCCACAGGCATCGGTTGTCGAAAGGGGTTTATTTGGACCTGTATATGTTCCCGTGTCAGATACAATGACAAGTGCCTATTAATATTTCAGTTGAACTCCTAACCAAGCAAGAGACACACCGGTATTCTCAGTGGGCGCCCAGTCACAGTTTGTATGCAATTGGCCGCCAAATATGCAGCTTCTTCACAGAAATCAGTAAAGAAAGCAGGCACACCCATCTCCTTTATTAGCTCCTGCGGATACAAATTTCAAATTAAGGACACAAGAGTGAACATGTACATGTGGGTAAATTAAAGCAGCAGTTTTGATATATCGGAAGGACTTGCAGTTTTACTACAGATACAAGAAGAAATAAGCTGCATGCTTCTTTTGTCAGTCATCCATATTTAGTACCCAGTGAATAATAATATAATATTGCTTGAACTGTTGAAAAATGGGCAACTTTCAAAAAAGTGTCAGACATGGTTTTCGCCTCCTGCTCAATTTTCATGTTAAAAGTAAAACTGAAATCTGGCTAGAAATCACAACGAAGGTAACAGATGATTCGTTTGTCAGCAGAGTTCCTAATCTCATTGAACTTACCAAGTAAGGCTGCAGGAGAAATGAAAGTTTGCAAGATGCTTCTTTGCCCATCTATTCACTGGAATTCCTTTTTCTGAAATTTCTAGTTTGCTAGTGATTCTATTATTTGTTCTATAATAAATGTGCTCATTTGGAAAGGTGGTCTTATATTTATGTATAACTTTTAAATGAAACACATAAATACCTGAATGAACATGAACTTGCTCAAGTTTAGTTGATTAGATATCTAATCTGATCTGATCTGGATATATCCCTTTTGTTGACTAGTAAATGGGAAATACTCACTTTTTCTTAAAAAAAAAATCATGGTGGCACTTCCTTGGCCCTTTAATGGGAAGTTCTAGAGTATTATCATTACAAAAAAAACTTTTTCTTAAAAAAATAAATATGAAAAAGAAGCACAAAACTAGCCTATGATTTGACATTATTACCTTCTACAAAAAAAAAGTTTAAGAAAACAAGTGGATAAACAAATAGATAACAATTTACTGGTACTACAACAACTTACAATTGTAGGTAACCAGCTGGGATAAGCAGCAATTCCTGCATTTGGAGCAATAATAATATGTGGAAGAGAAACCTATCCCAGAAACGACAGTCATGATTGTCAGGATTTGTAACCTTTTCTTTAACACAATTTAATAATTATATAAACAATCAGTGAAAAATCAAATCTGGCCCCAGAAACTGCAACAGGAAACAATAAAAGATTACTAGAGCACGTTACAAATGGCAAATACTATGATGAGAAAATGAGGCCTCTTATGAAAATGAAATATGTAAACACGAGCTTTAGTAAAAGTGACTTGATCCACATCATTTCATAAGTTGTCTGAGTCATGGATGTGTACTCTATCTCTACATTGGATTGAAATACTACATTTTACTTCTTATTACACAAGTGACAAGATTATCTCCTACATATGTACATAAATCTGACGTAGATTTTCTATCTCTTTGATCTCCTGCATATCTTGAATCTGAGAAAGCCTTAATCCACATATGACTATTCCTCCTGTAAGCTAAGCCTCTTCCAGGAACACCCTTGACTTAGACAAAGACACGTAAAGCTCCAGTCTAGTGTACTTTTCTGGATTCATACATGAATTGATTTAGTAAACTGATTTCATAGGAGATATCTGCCCAAATCATTGTCAAATATATAAGTTTCCCAATTAATCGTCTATACTGACCAGGGTCCTCTAGTAGCTCTAAAGTGGTATCTCAAAAGGATGGCATTTGTTAAATAGAAGTACTCTTTGGTTTGTACCTCAAAAGACCTGTTTCCTGGAGGAGGTTAAGGACATACTTTCTCTAAGATAGTGACATTTTGTCATTAACATAAGCAAACTTAATGCTCAAAAAGTATGTCGGGTTTCCTATATCCTTAGTAACAAAGTGTGTTTTAAGGTGCTTTTTAATTTCTTCAATGTCCTTTGTATCATTGCTTGTCACCAAAATATCGTCAACATAGACTGCAAGAAGCACACATCCACAGGCAATCTTTCTATCGAAGATAGAGTGATCAACAACATATCTCTGAAATCCCTCGATATAACTACCTAGCTGAATTTATGAAACCAAGCATGCAAACTCTATTTAAGACCATAGATTGCCTTCTTCAGTCTGCATACGCGATCCTTTCTCTAAGCATCATACCCTAAAGATTGCTCTATAAGAATAGAATCTATCAGATCACAGTATAAGAAAGCATTCTTGACATCCAATTGGAACATCTCCCAAGAATTATTGATAGCAATTGATAGAATAACTTCGATGGAGTTGAGACAAGCAATAGGTGAAAAAAACTCCTTATAGTCAACGTCATATGTTTGAGTGAATCCTCAAGCAACCAAACAGACTTTGTATTGATCGATTATGTCGTCTGCCTTGTACTTGACTGTATATACCCATCTGAGGTGACTATGGTGGCTTCAACAGAGTAGGTTACAAACTCCCAAGTGCCATGAATTGTTAATGCAGCTATCTCCATATCCATAGCCGTCTTCCATTGAGGAAGTAATAATGTCTCCTGATGATTTTTGAGAACAGACTTAAAAGAGAGAGACAAGGCAAAACTACGGAAACGAAGATAAAGAAAGTCATAAGAAACAAAATAGTATATTGAATGAGCAGTGGAAGAATGGATACCTTTTAGAAGTGTAATGGGAAAATCAAAATCATTTGAGAAATTTGCATTAGCAAAGAAATATAGTTCTACCGTTAAAGGCACTTGTGTCTACTTACGACGACGATATACTTGCAAAGGATGAGAAATCTCCTTACTGACAGTGGGAGGGTCCTAATGGCTAGTGGCAAGTGGTTCAACAATTGACGAGAGAGGAAGACCCTCAACATTAGGAGTAGAACAATCTGAATAACTTTCAAACTCAAAAAAAGTGACATCAACAGACACAAAATATTATTTGATGGGAGGATGAAAGCACCAATAACTCCTTTGAGTTCGAGAATAACTAACAAAAATATACTTGATTGATCTAGGAGATAACTTATCATATCTAAGAGAAAGATCTTGAACAAAAGTAAAATACCTAAAAATATGAAGGGTTAAAAGTAAATAGATTAGTGTCAAACCTAAGACGTCATAACGACATCTCACCTCCTAAGGGAGTAGAGGACATTTTATTTATGAGATATATAGTAGTAAGGATAGCATCGGACCAAAGGTGTTTATGAACCTGCATGTAGACCATGATGGTGCGAGTAACATCTAAGATATGTCTATATTTGCATTCAGCAACTCCATTTTGTTGAGAGATGTGAAGACATGTACAATGATGTATAATACCTGAAGATGCATAATAATACTTAATCCTGTATTAGATAAATTCAAGAGCATTATCAATGCACAAATATTTTGGAGAAACAACAAATTAATTTTTTATTTCTGAAATAAAAGATTTGAGTACATAATAAATATGACCATAATCTTTAAGCAAGTATACCTAAGACACTCGTGATAAACCAATGAAAACGACATGGTAATGATGATCAGCACAGACGATACTCTTGTAGGAGCTTAGATATCACAATGGCCTACTCAAACAAGGATGGACTCAACACAAGACGTAAATGCTTAAAAGAAGTACGATGGTAATTACCCAACTAACAAGACTCACAATCAAAAGGGGAGATGGAGATCCAAGGCAAAACCTACAACTACTTCTGGTAGGATAGATGACCTAACACGTAGTGGTATAGAACAAACGGCTAAAAGGTAGACGCCACAGGCGCTAATCCTCATGGTATATCGTTAATGACTAGTAGGTACACGCCATTATCTCGTTCATAGCCCAAACTAATCTTGAAACATGTAGTGTGTTAAGTCTTATGTTAAGGCTTATAGGGTATTTGGATATCCACTTAAGGATCTATTTATTGTACTACCCTATATATATGTTCTTCTTAACCCTAATAACAAGTTAGTTCATTGTTTTTCTCCTAAATTCACATGGTACGAGAGTCTAGGGAGAAACCCTAGCTTCTCTACCACCCAACACCCATTTCCAACCACCTCCCCTGTCGGTCACTGCCTCCGGCTACCTCCGTCGACCGTCCAGTCGTCAGAATCTCGCTGGCAGCGCTGCAGGAAGCCACATCCCTTGATAATCTGCTCTGCTCTAGCCTCCAACGCCTCCTCCTAGCCTTACCGGAGCTTGCTTGACCTCCGACGACCCTCCTCCTAGCCGTCGGCCTTTGAGCTAGGCTCCAACGACCCTCCTTTCTGTCGTCGGCCCTTGGTACGTCCTCACCACTGTTGGTAAGCCCTCCTAAGGCTTGTCCGATGAGTCTACAAGAGCGTCAACCTCTCTTCTTCCTGTGACGACTCTCACCGTTGTCCTCTATGCACATCTGTATGTAAACGAAGTATAGAAAATCATCTCTACTACCATTGGTGTGGATTCGGTGGCCCTAGTATTGCTATACGCTATGTATCTCTAACATATTCCTTATTTTTTTATTACTACTGCTTGTAATTTGTATTCTCCGTCTGCATCTTGAGTATTGGAGACACCTGTTATAGAATTCTAGTCTTATTTAAGATCTGATGTCTTACATTCGCCATGGCTTCTCGCGAATCTCTTGTCAAGAACTTAAGCAGTACTTCAGAAAAACTGAATGGGAAGAATTATCTACTATGGTCATAGAGTTTTGAGACCTTTTTAGCTGCACACCGTAAATTCAAGCATCTGACCCAGTCTCCTCCGGATGCAAAGGATAGTATGTATGAAGATTGGTTTGCCGATGACTCAGCCATTGTCTCCTGGATGGTGAATAGCATGGAACCCATAGTTGCCTGCAGTGTTATAGTTCTTCGTCCTACCAAGAAAATCTGATATACTCTCAAACAGATGTATGGTTGTGAGAAGAATATTTCTCGGATTTATGAGGTATACGAGCGAATCTTTACCTTGAAGATAAGCGATAGTTCAATGCAGGATCACTTTGAAGCACTTCGTGTACTTCTGGACGAACTTGACTTGTATCAACCACTTACCTCTGATATTACTACCATGCGTCGATACAGAGAGGAGCTTGCTGTAGCTGCCTATCTTTCTGGGCTGACCCCGGATATCTCCTCTCAGATAAGAGGTCAGATTCTTGGTGTTGATTCTACTTTGAGTCTGGAAAGCACATTTGTTAGAGTCTTACATGTCTCTACAAGTGTGCCTGCTACTACTGTCCCCACTGCTGATCATTCTGCTATGGCTAGTCGTGGTCGCAATTCTGGTAAAGGAGGCCGAGAACGAGGTGATACTAGAGACCAGATCCCCTATAAGCATTGTGGTCGCACCAACCACAGGTAAGACAAATATTGGGAAATGTTTGGTAAGCCAGAGTGGGAACAAGCTTGTATAGACTTGACTCAAACGACTGCAGATGCTCCTTCCACCAATGCTCAATCAGTGACTCTATCTCAGGAGGAGTATGAACAATTCCTTCAGTATAGAGAGACTTAATCTATACCTATTGTTGCATCTCATGCCACTGCTTTTACCTCAGGTACATCTGGTTTAGTTACCTCTAGGGACAGTTCCTAGATCATTAATTCAGGAGCATCCTCTCACATGACAGGTAGCCATGACCTTTATTCTCGCCTCTCTAAGTTACCTGACATTAGATCTGTCTCTATAGCTGATGATCGAAGATGTAAGGTAATTGGACAAGACACTGTTCATGCTACGTCTCAGTTAATCCTAGATAAAGTCCTTTTGTACTAGAATTTCCTGTAAATCTTTTGTTCATTAGCTCTATTACCAAACAATTAAACTACTGTGTGGCATTTTTCCCTTTTCACTGTACCTTTCAGGATTTATAGACAAGGAAGATGATTGGTTTGGGACGTGACAAAGGCCAAGGCGTTTACCTATTAGTTAAAGATGAGATATCTCGAGACGTTGCAACTCCTGCTTCCACAGATGATTCATCTCTCACATGGCATTGTCGACTAGGCCATCCTGTTCATCAGAAACTTCAACCGGTTCTACCTTAGTTGTCTGTGCCTTCTTTTCAGTGTGAATCTTGTAAGTTAGGTAAGCACCATCATGCTACCTTTCAAGGTCTACGTCTAGTCAGGAGTAAGCGTCCTTTTGAGGTAGTCCACTATGATGTTTGGAGTCCAGCCAAAACTTCTTCAATATCTAGCTATAAATATTATATTGTTTGTCGATAATTTTTCGTGTCTTGGATGTATTTGTTGAAAGATAGAGTCAGTGTACTTGAAACAGTTAAGAAATTTTTCATGCAAATAAAGAATCAATTTTCTATTTATCCCAAAGTTTTTCACACTAACAATGGTTTAGAATTCACTCAAACAAGTCTACAACAATATTGTGAATCTTTAGGTGTGTTGTAAAAAACTTCTTGTTCTCATACATCCCAACAAAATGGAGTTGCAGAGCGTAAACATCGATATATACTTGATGTTACTCGGTCTCTCATGCCTGAGATGCATGTCTCCAAGTATCTGTGGTCTGATGTTGTTCTCACTACTGTGTATCTTATCAATCGTATGCCGTCCACACTATTTGGAGGGAACATTCCATTGCATAGGCTTTATCCTAGTGTTGATCTCTTTCCTCTTACTCCTAGAGTGTTTGACTGTATGGCTTTTGTTCAAGACTTGACTCCCAACCTAGACGAACTTGCTCCAAGGTCTATTCGATGTGTGTTGGTTATTTTCATACTCAACATGGCTATCGTTGTTATCTTCCTGTCACCAGGAAACACATTGTTTCTGCTGATGTCACCTTCTTTGATAGTCAAATCTTTTTTGATAGTACCCTTCCTTTTTCTGATAGTGTTCCATTACCATTAATGGTTGAGATTGGAAAGATGGATGTTACTGATGCTCCTATTGCAGAAATAGAAGTACCTGGCACCTTGTAGGTATATCGACGAGGGCCACGTCCTCTTAGTGCCAATCCCTCTTCATCCTCTGTAAATCTACCACCTGCTGACCTTGATTTGACAATTGTCATTAGAAAAGGTACACGTACTTCCGCTACTGCACATCCTGTATCCCACTTTGTGAGTTATGAGCGACTTCATCCTTCTTTTCGTGCATTTGCCTTGTCTATTTTTTCTGAGCCCATTCCTAGGAACTACCAGGAGGCAAGCCTAGTACCTCAGTGGAAAGCAGTAATGGATGATGAAATGCAGGCACTGAAATCCCATGAAACGTGAACACTAGTATCTAGACCAAAGCAAACCAATGTTGTTACTTGCAGATAGGTGTTTGCTATAAAGTACAAGACAGATGATACAGTAGACCGATACAAAGTCCGGTTAGTTGCCAGGAGATTCACACAGGAATATGGCATTGATTCACTGAGACCATCTCTCCTGTTGCCAGATTAAATTTCATCAGGGTCATTTTTGTCAATGGCTATAAATAACTCTTGGAACTTATGCCAACTGGACGTCAAAAATGCGTTTCTGTATAGTGATCTGTTTGAGCTAGTGTATATAGAGCAACCTCCAAGCTATGTTGCTCAAGGGGAGAATCAGGTATGTCTGCTCAAGAAAGTAATTTATGGACTGAAACGGAGTCCACGAACCTGATTTGAGAAGTTCAGTAGTATTGTATCTACTTGTGGTTTCCACCACAGTGTGGTGGATCACTCTGTTTTCTACAAACGAACAAAGGATAGTTGTGTCTTATTAACTATCTATGTGAACGATATCCTGGTAACAGGGAGTGATACTACTGATATTTAGGAGATAAAAGATTATCTATAGAAGTACTTTGTCACCAAAGACAAGCACGTAAAGAGATTTTCTGTACCATGATCTAGGAGGAATTCAAGGATGCGAAAAGAACATTACAATCTGTGGAAGTAAGATGGGAGGCAATGGTGGTGAAATCAATGACCTTTAGCTGTAAAAACCGTTCATAATCAACTTAAGAGATAGTAACTATCTACTTGTCGCTGATGGAAGTGGTGGGTGTAGACTCGGTAGTGACATGAGTTGTTGAAGGTCGACCAATCAGATCTCAACATCTATCAATTCGATGAGTTGTCCGTCCTTAGTAAGTGCAATGGGGACGTCCTGTCTGTACAACCATGACCCCCTTCTCATAGGAGCCACCACGTCCTCGACCACGATTAGCTATCATAGCTGACTGATCGAACATTGGAGAGGACGTGGCTGTGGAAATACGTTAAACTCTGATAAAAGTAGACTATAAATCAGGTACACTGTCAATCCTTAAAATCTGTCTCCTAATTTGAGAGTTGAGATCCAAACTCAAATTAAAAAGGTAGATTGCCACAACTAACTCCTTACGGTACTATTTCATCTGAGAAATATCAATAGTCAAAAGCTGGTAGATTTCAAGCTCGTCAAGTAATACCCGTAGAAGTGTAAAGTGCACTTGAATCGAGTGATCACCTTGCCGTAATATCAACAACTACTCATACACTTCAAAGACTCAGGAGATATTTTCTCATGATCATACGTGAGACGTAACATATCTCAAATCTTTTTTACAGGCCGCAACATCATGACACCTCTTGTAATGATAGACTCCATACTATTTACCAACCCAAATACAATAACAACATCGTTTGCAAGCCAGTCATCATACGATGGGCAGTAATAAAAGTCTCGAAGTTTTGTGTTCAAAACAGATAATTCTTGTCATTCAATTTTTCAGATGTCCCACTAAGATTCTTCACCAAGGATTCATGTGTTGTCATAGAATACAACCTGATTTGTCATAGTTGGTAGAGAAGGACTAATTGGTTGTGAAAAAACAAATAAAATTACACAACCATCTTCCAGTAACACAACCACACACCCCATAGGCACTAACACGTGTGGATATCACGTATCCATACACAAATAGGGACTATTGATGGATAGGAGGCCAAGGATGAGGTCAAAGACCAAGAGACTGAACAATCTAACTGATGGATTAGAAATAAGTAATACTTATGGAGAGTTGAGAGTTAGAAGAGTAAGCTAAGGTTTAAGGGAGTTGTATTGCAGGACCAAGAAATGAAAATGTACTCTAAGTGGTCGAGAGAAATAGTCTCGAGGACGTCCCAAGGGCAAACCTTGTGTATGTGTTGTCCTATGTGGACTTTTGAGGATTCTTAGAGTATAAACTTAGGGTGGGGAGTTCCTACATAAGATAACTTTGTTGTGGCAGTGCAGTATATCTAGTCTTGGTGCTACTACAAGGAACAACCGTGTTGGCTTAGGAGATAAATGTAAACTGTTCTAGTTTTAGTTTGTTGTTTTTGGTAAATAGTAGGTATATATTAATTAACAATTGGAAGTCACTCATGTGTATTTTTAATGATTTTCCTATTGGCGTAGCTATTAGAGTAGCAATCAAGTTTAGTACATATAGCTGCAATTACATAACCACATATTACAGGTATTGAGTAGAATTAATGATTATTTTTAGTTAATCATTTAATTAATTTCTTGCATTTACTTTGAATTATTTATTTGTCAATAACTTTAAGAGTGTTAGAATTTTGAATTGTTGAGACTAAGGTTGTGACACTAAAAGATATGAACAATTATGTCTGGCAAGCATCATTCAACTCACACAAGACAAGCACATGCATTGATATTACAGCAGGCACCTAGGTGGCACCATAGCACCCTCGCGGTCTCCAGGGTCCAAGTGTGTGGACGGCTGGAGCAAAACAAGTCTTCTAACATCTAGGAGGGTGCCGCCTGGGCACTTAGGCATGTGGGCCGGATCTGGATATGCGGATCCATATCTTAACCCATAAATTTTAAGAAAAACCCTAACTATACTAAACTTATCCATTCCTCCTTTCTTCTCCACTATACTGAACCGACCACTACTTCCTTTCTTCTTCCTCCAGTCGACCGCTGTAGCAATGTCCAACAACGATTACAGTGACGGTTTCCGATAGGGACAGCGGCGATGACTTCGGCAACATCTTTTGGTGACATTTTCAATGGGTTCTGGCCATTTCAGCGATGATTCTGGTAGCTTTCGACCATTCCCACATTGATTCTGATGACTTTCACCCATTCCTACAGCTCTTCACTTTTTCTTCCTTTAATTTTCACTCTCCAAGGTATTTATTGAAATTTCTCATGTTTTTATCATTTGTCTTGATATTTTTGTGATTTTTGTTCATATTATTGACATATGTGTTGATATTACTTTCTTTTGCTCAACTTTTATATGATTAATCTTGTGAAATTTTATTTCTTGTTTAATTTGTTCAACATTCAAATGTCGATTGTGGTCTTTTTTGTTGATCTTTATGTGGTTTCTCCATTTTTTTCTTCAATTTGTTGATGTATTGTTTAATTTTGCTCATGTTCATTGATTTTGATGTGATTTTAGACATAGATTTTTTTGTTTTTTGTTCTTTTTTTTTTCAAAATTCAAAATGGTATGCCAAATTCTCAATATCTTAACCATTGATATTTAATAATAATATTGTTGTTAACACTTGACACTTAACTACTTTTTGTTTACTTGTTTTCTTTGTTTTCCATTTATTATAATAAATGATTCATAGGATGTCACAAGAAGACAATTCTCCTTCAACACTCCCACGAAACAAAGTACAAGAATCATCATTCACTTCGCATCCTAGTATTGATCCCATTTTAGTACGTGATAAATCAAGAAGAGCTAAGTCAGATGATCTAGGATGGAAGTATGCATGGTGGCCAACTCTTGGTGACAAGAATACAATGTAATGCTTACTTTGTAGAAAAATTTTCAAACATTGTATCAAAAGACCGAAGGAGCATTTGATTGGTAGCTTCCCTGATGTTAGTAAATGTCCCAAAACAACAATAGTCATTGCAAATGAGATGTTGAAGTGGTTCAACAGAAAAAAAGAAAGAAAGCCCAACATTGCATTTGGTACTCCATTAGATAGAATCGATAAAAGCAATACTATACCTATTGAGTCTACCGCTACACATCTAGAAAAGAAAGTAATTGCATCTTCAAGTAGCGGAATTGCAAAGTCAACTATCCCAACTGGAAAGAAAATAGGTTGTACAAGGAAAATCTTTGCACTTTGGTTGTCAAAAGAAGGCAACGAAAAGGCAAACAACAAATAGTAATCAAGGACCACTTCATGAAAAAAGAAAAAGAACAGGTTCTTCGCTGATATCTTATATGAGTGTTGATTGTCTTTCAACACAGTTAACAAGTTGGCAGTTGGAGTACTTTATGAGGCCATTGGATGCTATAGAAGAAGATATAAGCCACCTTCCTTCCATTAAGGAAGTCACTGTTAGAGAAAAAGTTCAATCATGAGGTAAAAATAAGAAGAAAGCTCGTGGTGCATCATAGAAAAGATGGTGTTACTCTCATGTTTGATGGATAGACAGACCGATGATAAAAGAGTTTAATCAACTTCTTAATAAATTATCCAAAGGATACTTTTTACTTGTATTCCATTGATGCTTGAGGACACGAGAAGACTGTGTATTATTTGTTGGAACTTATTGAGGATGCAATCTTTCATGTCGGTAAAGAACATGTGGTACAGGTATGCATAGATAATGTAGCAAATTATGCTCTTGTAGGGAAAAAGCTGATAAAGAAGAATAATAAAATATTTTGAACTCCTTGTACAACACATTGCATTGATCTCATGCTTGTGGACATTGGAAAATTGCCGAAATTCAGGAAAATGATAACTATAAGAAGGAATATCATATCATTTATCTATCTTTACACTTATCTCCATGATACATTCACTGCAAAGTTTAATGAAAAGGAACTTGTTTTAAACTCCTTGTACAACACATTGCATTGATCTCATGCTTGTGGACATTGGAAAATTGCCGAAATTCAGGAAAATGATAACCATAAGAAGGAATATCATATCATTTATCTATCTTTACACTTATCTCCATGATACATTCACTGCAAAGTTTAATGAAAAGGAACTTGTTAGATGTGGTGTTATAAGATTTGCTACTTAATATCTCACACCTGAGAGCATATATGACATGAAGAGTATCCTAAAACAATGATATATGGAACTAGTCTAGTTGGATGAAAACTACTCTATATAAGTCATGAATGTAGTGCTTTCTGTATATTTTTGGAATATATTGGAAAAGTACCTAAGAGCTTCTCAACCTCTTGTAGTTTTGTTGAGATTAGTTGATTGTGATGAGAAACCGATCATAGGTTACCTTGTACGCACATTCAATTATGCCATAATAGTAATTAAAGATAATTTTAACAATAATTAGAGGGAATACAATCCTATTTTGGATATTATTGAGAAACATTGGGCTTTGCACTTTGATGATTATCCTCTGAAGCATTTTTAAATCCCATGGTCTATTACAAAAAAAGAGAGGAAAATAATTCCCCACATACTTATTTCTATGAGGCAACATTTCAAGAATGTATGGAATTCCCTACTTGCTAATTTCTATGAGGCAACATTTCAAGAATGTGTAGAATAAATGGTCAAGAGTCAGGAGGAATAGAATAAAATCTTGTTGGGTGTTGATTCTTACAAGCAAAGAAGAGAAAGATTTGCTAATGAAATGATAAAGAATACAATTGTCTTGCAACAACCAAGTAAGTGTTTCTTACTTTCTTATTTCTTACTTTGTTGCATAATTTAATTTTTAAGATATGTGACTTGGTCATATTTGAGTTTGAGTGTTTGTCATTTGACAACATGTTTCTTTGTTTATGTAGTGAGTTAGTGGAAGTCTTATGGAGTACTCACTTCTTTGCTTAAAAAGATTGCCATCCGCATCCTAGGTCTTTGTTGTACCATTTCTAATTGTGAGAGGAATTAGAGCACATTTGAATTTGTAAGAACTAAGAAACATCAATATTTGTTAGTTGTCACTTATTTTTTTAATTTAAACATGTATCATATTTGAAATTGTGTGAGTTAATAGATGGGTTATTCTTTAGTGGTTATATGGGTATCCGTTTACCCTATATGGATACCATTATCACTATATATGTACTTAAACTTGATCAATAAGATTAATCTCTTTATTTTCCTCTAACATGGTATTAGAGCACTAGGATTTTTTCTCCAAACCCTAACCCTAGTTTCCTTCTCCCTGCCACCACACCCCTCTCCAACCGTCGACCACTTCCTGCCCCTGTCGGCCACCTCAAGCTCCTCACCCGCCCCCCAGCCCTCTTGTCAGCCTCTCCTCTCACTCTGCAGGCTTCCTCTGGTGCTGTCTCCTCCTCCAGGCGACTTCTCCAACATCTTCAACCCACTCGTAGGACACCAGTGGCACCCCTAGGCCCTGCCCCAGCCATCGCTAACCTCTACCGCCGGCACAACCGACCCAATTAGCTTCTCTAGTCGTCGATAGTGAGCAGCTATCCAAGCCCCTCTCCAACACCTCCCACCTGTTGATCTCCACTTCCCATTTTCCAACGGGCTTCTCACACCCCCTCTGATGACTTGAATAGCCCTTGTTACTTTGCTCAGGATGGTTTACTAGCTTAATCTTCTCTCTACCACTATTGCAGTTCTTTTTTTTATGTGATACGTTGCTACTTTCTAGCTGTTATTTTCCTTATTTCCACGTACTCTTGCATTTATGGCCTTCTCCTCAGTCCCTGTTTCTAATGATGTTATACTGCGTACCCTCAATTGGACGTCTGTCAAGCTTGATAATAAAAATTATCTTATATAGGCAAGTCCATTCAGATTTTTTTAAAAGTCCATAAAAAAATCAAGCATATTACTCATGATCTTTTGATCTAAAATCTACGGAGTACAAGGACTGACTAGTCTTTGATTATGGTGTTACTACTTGGTTTTTAAATAGTACAGAGCCCTAGACATCTCATGGTGTAGTTACGCTTCCTACTGCCAAAACCATCTGGAATACTTTGAAAGCTTCCTATGTTCAAGACAAGAATATTAGCTGAGTTATTGAGATATATGATCAGTTCTTCTCTTTACAGTAAGGCAACCAGTCTATTCAGGATCTATATACCTCTATTCCGGTTCTTCTGGATGAACATGAAATCCTCCAACCTTTGGTTCCTGACGCTCAAGTTATGCATCAGTATAAAGAAGAGCTTGCAGTTACGAAATATTTATCGATACTCCGTCCCGAGCTTGCCTTTTAGGCACATAGCCACATTTCTGGTGCTGATTCGGTTTTGTCATTGGCATCTACCTTCTCTCGTGTTCTACGTGTTTCCACTACAACTCTTACAATACACAACAATCAATTTACCTTAGTTGTATCTAGCCGTAGTCATGGTCGAGGACGTGAGTCGAGGTCGTGGTCGTGGTCGTGGATGGGGCCGTGATTCAAGAGGAGGACGTGGCAGCCGTTGGGGTAATCTTAAGCGTGATCATTGTGGCCGCACGAATCACTCAAACCGGTGTTGGGCAAAATTCGACAAACCAGAGTAAGTTAATAATGTTACAAAAGACACCTCTGGGCCTCCCTCCAGCTCCAATGATACTGTGACCATTTCTCAAGTAAGGTATGTTCGCTTCCTTCAATCACAGACTACTCCAGTTGCTACACCGCTACTCCATTAGGTACGCCAACATTATTCATGACTTCTGATGCTGACTGGGTGGTTGATTTAGGTGCGTCAAAGCATATGTTCAATACTCGCCATCGTTTTTCTTCTATGACCACTTCTATTTCTACACCTTCTATTATGGTTGCTAATAGAACAGGTTCACCTATCCACGGACAAGGAAATATCTCTTTCCAGTAACCTTACTTTGCATGATATTCTTTATGTACCAAATTTTCCTGTTAATTTACTTTCTACTAGCCAACTTACCAAAACCCATACTTGTTTAGTAATCTTTTTTCCCACTCATCTTATACAGAATCTGCGGACTGGAAAATAGATTGGTTTAAGACCTGAGCGAAATGGTTTATACTACCTTAGTGGTCGCACGACACCTACTACCTTTGCTTATACAGCGTCCACTGCTGAGTCATCTTTTTGATGGCATTGTCGTCTTGACCATCTATCATTTGAAAAATTAAATAGTCTTTTACCAGTGTCTGTATCTGTCAATAATTTTCAATGT
>JAMKQA010001390.1:0-26587 GCA_024699735.1 Posidonia australis
GGTTGCAAATGCTTTATTCTCAATACAAAAGACAATTTAGATAAGTTTGACTCAAAATCTAATGAAGGTATCCTCTTAGGATATTCTGCAAGAAGCAAAGCATATAGAATTTACAATAAAAGAACCTTAACCATAGAAGAGTCTATGCATGTAGATTTCGATGAAAATTCAACTAAAATAATCAATGAAGACGATGAACTTGAAATCTATGCAAATAATGAAAACATTCACGAGATAAATAATCCTAAAGATAAACCTGAATCATGGCAATACGTGTCTAGTCGTCCAAAAGAACTCATCATTGGTGAGGTCTCTAAAGGAATCATGACTAGATCTAAACATGAATATGAATGTAGCACTTATGCATTTGTTTCATCAATTGAGCCAAAAAATGTAAATGAAACATGTGATGATGAATATTGGATAAATGCATTACATGATGAGTTAAATCAGTTTGAAAGAAATAATGTATGGAAGTTAGTTCCAAAACCCGAAAATCAACAAGTTATCGGCACAAAATGGATCTTCAGAAACAAGCTAGATGAATCTGGAAATGTAATTAGAAATAAAACTAGACTTGTAACCCAAGGCTACAATCAGGAGAAAAGAATCGATTTTGACGAAACTTTCGCTCCTGTAGCTAGATTAGAATCTATTAGGATGTTATTAGCATATGCTAGTCACCTAGGTCTTAAACTCTTCTAAATGGATGTTAAGAGTGCCTTTTTGAATAGAGTTATTGAAGAAGAAGTTTATGTAAAATAACTCCCGGGTTTTGAAGATAGAACATGTCCCGATTATGTGTATAAATTGAACAAAGCTTTATATGGACTTTAACAAGCACCTAGGGCTTGGTATGAGAGACTGAAAAATTTCTTAATCGATCAAAAATTTAGAATTGGTGCTATTGATCCCAGCTTGTTTATCAAAATTTTTGATAAAGATATTTTAATTCTTCAAGTATATGTGAATGATAAAATATTTAGATCAACAAATGAAGACTTATGTCAAAAAATTTTAAGTATCATGCAAAAAGAGTTTGAGATGAGCATGATGAGAGAATTAACGTTCTTTCTAGGTTTACAAATAAAACAAAATCAAAATGGAATATTCATCAATCAAGAAAAGTACACTAGGGAATTGTTAAAGAAATTTGGTATGGAACATTGCAAAGTAGCAAAGACTCCTATGAGTACCTCCACCAAGTTAGAGAAGGATGAGAATGGTTAAAAGGTAGATCAAAAATCATATAGAAAAATGATTGGATCTCTCTTGTATTTAACAGCAAGTAGACAGGACATAATGTTTGGTGTATGCTTGTGTGCTAGATTTCAAGCATTACCTATGGAATCTCACTTGAAAGCTGTTAAAAGAATTTTTCGTTATCTTCAAGGATCAATCAACTTTGTCTTATATTATCCTAGAAACACAAGCTTAAATCTGATTGGATATAGTGACGCTGATTATGCTGGATGTAGAACTGATAGAGAAAGCACTAACGAAACTTGTCAATTTCTAGGACACTCTCTAGTCTCATGGTTTAGTAAGAAGCAAAATAGTGTCGCCCTTTCAACAACAGAAGCGGAATATATTGTAGTCGGATGTTGTTGTGCCCAAATTTTGTGGATGAAACAAACTCTAAAATACTTCAATATATCTTTATCCACTACACCAATTCTTTGTGACAACACTAGTGCAATTAACCTATCTAAAAATCCAGTGCATCACTTTAGAACCAAACATATTGAAGTACGATATCATTTCTTAAGGGATAATGTATTTAAAAATAATATAAAATTAGAATTTGTTCCAACTCAAGAACAAGTTGCGGACATATTCACTAAACCTCTAAATGAACAACAATTTATTAAAATTAGGAGAGACTTAGGTATTTGTCGATTATCTGATTTAATATAAAAATCATATGTTCGGTACACCGAAAAACATCGGTCTTCCGAAATTCTCTGGATCGGTCTCCAAAAAACGCTGCAGATTGTTTTTGTAATCTTCCGATTTTGTCTCGGTCGACCGAAACCTACTGGTTCGGTACTCCGAAAAAATTCGGTTTACCGATTCTCTGTCAGAATTTCAGAAACCCACTAATTTCAGCATACCGTTTATGAACGGTCTACCGAATCCCCTGTGCCAATAGCATTCAAGTCATAATTTCGGCATACCGATTTTGTTTCGGTCTACCGAATCCCGCGACAAATTCTTTAAAACCCTATTTTTCTTCATCTCTCTCTTTTCTCTCCTCTCCGGCGACCCTCCCACACCTCCTCTATCAACCACCACCTGGTCACGCTCCTTCTGGGTGCTTTCTCTTTTCACCTCCTCTCCTCTCCACTCCCCTCCGGTGCTCTCCCATCATGGCCCCCAAGAAGCAACTCGCCAGCCGTCCCAAACACAAGCAAGCAGAGTCTCCTCCACCAACCAGCGCGCCCTCTTTTCGATTTGCCAATGAGGAAGCTCAACATGCACACCAAGAACGCTTCGCAAATCGCGAAGTTTTGATCGAGAGAAGGGTAATCTTTTCTGAGCTTGGAGCTATTGAGACCTTATTTTCCCTTCAAATGCTTGTTCCATTCTTAGGTTCCATAGGTGATAGGTTTTATTATCCTCAACCTATATCTGAGTTTTATGCCAATATGACCATTTCCCATGATTTAATTCAATCCTACTTGGTTGGCATATATATTACTTTTGATGATGTCCTCATAGGTCAATTATTAAAAATTCCTTCGTCTGGGGTAGATATCACCTTATCGATTTATGACTTAAATTGGTCTTACTTGGATATCAATAAGGTTACTTCCTAAAACACTAGGAGCACTTTTAAACCCACCAAGATCAATCAGCTAACCAAACAATCCTGCCTTATTGCCTACATTATTACGGCCAATATTGTTCAAAAGAAAGGACATTTTGATGAACTTAGTAAACTCACGTGTAAGGCTGTTTATGCCATCACCAAGAAAATCCAAGTCAATTGGGCCAGAGTCATTGTTCATTGCATGACCCATGTCAAAACCAAGTTATTCTTTGGCTCTCTCCTTACCTATTTATTTTGAATACTTTGATGTTCCTTTTGACGATGAATCTAGGATGGTTGTCAAGTCGAAACCCTTAGGAATGTCGGCCATAGAGAAAATGGAACAAGCCATTGAAAGGTCCAAGATTTCAAAAAGCATTCCTCCATCCACCTCTTTTGCTCCTCACATCGAAAAAGACTCTGAAAGCTCTACTGAGGACGATGATGACTCCGTCACCAAGAAGATTGACATGCTTCAACAACAAATCAATGATATAAAGCTTCGCCAACAGCAACAACATGAAGAAAACCAAGCGAAAATGGATCTCATTCTCACTCTACTTGAGGAATCTACCAAAATCACTCACACCAAGTTAGAAGCTTATCAGGAGTAACTTGAGGAATATCATGCCGATATGCAAGAATTTTTTCAAAAAGACTCACCTCCTACGTCTTGAGTGTCTGTGCGAATATTTTATCGTCCTTGATATATTTTCTTTTAAGACCAAGCTTTAACTCGTGATCCTTTTTGTATCTCTTTTAATGTTTTGTGTGGATCTTTTTGATTATGACAAAAAGGGAGAGACCATACCATTGTTTTACCATTATTTTTTAACTTATCTTTTTATAATTCTCTTAAGATATTCAAATGCATATCTGATGAATTATATGATTGTTTTCATATAGTTATACATGATATACTTAAAAATTTATTCTTACATTCATATACATCATTCATAAATACATGCTTATTGATAGGGGGAGCTTTTTGTTTTGTCATCATCAAAAAGGGGGAGATTGTTGAAAAATCTTACATTTATTTTGATGATAACATTTTTTGTTGTGTTTAAGCATAGGAGGCTATATAAGGCTATATGAAGAAAGCCAGTACTAAATTGTAAAACAATCATATATGTAAGTGTTATGAGATGTAAGATCACATATTTGTATTCATGAAATATAAAAACAATGTACTGATATGTAAAGGAAGAAAAGATATTTAAGTTTAAAGTCACATGTAAATCGACATACCGAATATTTTCGGAATACCGATTCAGGAGAAAACGGCACATCAGACAGCACACCGAAATTCAAAGAATAAAGGAAGCTGAAAGCAAAAAAAACGGCATACCGAATATTTTCGGAATCCGAATCAGGAGAAAACGGCACATCAGACGGCACACCGAAATTCAAGGAACAAAGGAAGCTGAAAGCAAATTTGGCACACTGAAACATTTTGGAATACCGAATTAACCCAACCGTTATAATTCGGTCAACCGGTTATTTTCGGCATACCGAATCTTATGTCAGTTAGCAAAAGATTTACTAGTCGTTAGTCACACTTAGAGTCAAGCTTAACACTATAAATTAAGGTCCATATGCACCTCACAAACCACTGATTTTGATTGAACTATCATACTTCTAGTGCTTTAAGTGAGTGAGTCAAAATTCCATCCATACTTTGCTTCAAGTCACATTGAGCTTCAACTCCCATTCCGACAAAGTTTGACAAGCAAGGGGGAGATCACAAGTTGTGCAAGGGTCACTCTCACCATCAAGTGCTTTGAGTTATTCTCCAGAAAGGAGAAGAAAATTGTGATTCGAGGCAACAAGCAAGGTAAATTAGTTGCTTGTAAAATTCTAGTTATTGAATAAAAGAGTTAAGTCTCAAGTGGGGAACTTGAGAAGTGGACTAAGCCGGGGTTGGTTGAACCACTATAAATTCTCTAAGTACTTGTGGTTGAATGTTTATGTAATTGATTTTTATCTTCTTAAATTTGCATATTAAAGTTAAAACTAATCAAAAATCAGAGATTCTCTATTTACCCCTCCTCTAGAAAAACCTTAGTATCCTACAACATTCACCATTAACTTCACACTGGCTTGCTCTTAAGAGAGTGCTTCGCTACTTGAAAAGAACATTGCATTATGGGTTTTTCTTTGATAAACAATCCTTGTTCAACTTTACATCATACTCAGATGCTGATTAGGCAAGTTGCCTTGATGATAGGAAGTCAACCACTGGCTTTGTAATATTTTTAGCAAGAATCTTATATCTTGGTGGTCTTGAAAGCAAACCACAATGGCAAGATCATCCATAAAATTGGAGTTTAGGGCTCTGACTAATGCTACAATAGAGCTTACTTGACTTTAGAGTTTGTGTGCTAAGTTTGGTATTTTTCTGCCTCAGGCTCCCAAGCTTTATTGTAATAATCTTGGGACTCTCTGTCTGTAACATCTGTGCCTGGTTTCCATTTAATATAAACTATGGAATTTCCTGTAATTATTTGTATGTGGTTTATTAATGGTAAATCTAGGTTGTGTTTGTTGGCTGTGATCTCTCCCTGTGTTTGTGCCCTTGGTTTCTCCCTTGTGGTGTGACTTCTTTGACTTGTGGGTCTGCTATGCAACTAGGACCTGTGTTTGGGGTGAAACCCACTTGGACTTGAGCTTGGATCTGGTCAAGAGCCCAACCATGCCCGTGACCTCCCTTCCTTATTTTCTTCGCGCTCGTGACCCATTCCCCCTACTCGCGAGGCCTGGTGGGGAGGGCTGCTCGTCCCGTCCCTTCGACGGTAGGGTGGCTGGCAGCGGATCAGTGGAATCCATGGGGATGGCAGACGATGGTGGCTTTAAAGGGAGGCGTGTAGCGTGGGGGAGGAGCGGAGAAACCAGAGAGAGGGCGAGAGGGAGTGCGGAGGTTGAGGAGAGGTCACGTGCCGGAGGAGATCACGTGAGTGCGGGGGGAGGCTGGTGCCGTGCACAGCCGGAGCTTGAGGACACGTGGGGCTCGTCGAAGCCAGGTACGCGTTCCCCTTCCATTTCCCTCCATCAGTTGAAACATGTTTAGGTTAGGGGAAAAAAACCATGAACAATAATGAGGTAAAAATCATGCAAAAATATGGGAAATGTTGGAAAGGTGATGAATCATGTGTTTGTGGTGATATGATGCTAATTCGTGATTGATTCGTGAGATTTTTGCTAAGTGTTGTGAAGCATGCTACAGTAATTTCCGTATGAGCTTTATGCCTGTATGAATTTCTATAGAATAGCATGTTTAATGGATTCATGTTTTGATTGAGGGGTTTTGGAGTAGACTTGAAGGTCTACACTCCATGTTTTACTTACAATTTTTGTTGTGACTTTGAGGGGTCCGCTCCTTACTCCCACCTTGGGGAGAAGTGACGATGGTAGCCGGGAGGGTTTTCTGTAATCGCAGAAAACGGTATGCCGAACTGGGTTTGGTATGCCGAAATGCTCCCAGGTGGTTCCCTGGACCACTGATTTGGACGACCGGGGGAGATTCGGTCGACCGAATCAGGGTATTTCGGACGACTAGGGGAGATTCAGTCGACCGAATCAGGGTATTTCAGACGACCGGATAAGTTCGGTCGACCTTTTTGGCAGGGGACTGATAAACTAATAGGGATTTGGAATACTGAAAGATTTCGGTCGACCGAATCAGGGGTTTTCGGTCGAGATTCGGTCGACTAAGACCCTATTCGGTATGCCGAATCAGGACCTAGGGCAATATTGAAAAATGCTTGGAAAAATGTTGATAAATATGGATAAACACATGATAAATGTATGAGATGCATGGAAATGACTTGTGAGATAATGCATGTAAGTATGTTGATTTTTAATGATGTTTTCCATGAGTTATGAAACATGATTTGTGTGTATAATGTGGACCCATGTGAGGGGTGATTTCATGATATAATGACCATGAATGAATGTGTGGGTTTGAAAACCATAGATGATAATGTGATGCATAATGCGTGTGATTTACAAAGAGTTTTATGAATGGAAAATGGTTTTGACAAATGTTCGAAAAGAGAAATTGCATATGATTTTAAAGAGATTAATGGAATTGTAGGAACCACAATGAGACCAAGGTTTGCCAACGAGGTAGTGAGACCTCTAGAGATGTCAAGGACGTGTCCTTGGTTGTGGTTGCCGAGTTTGCGGTCCGGGGTAGGAGCCTCGAGACTGTGGTGGTACCGTAGGACTCAGGGTATGGTAGAGCCGGACTGCCCTCAGTGCCGATGCTGAACTGGTCTCGAGTTAGAGTCCCCAGATGCTCGGGCACCAAGGCGTCTCGAGGACGCACTCCGTGGTTGTACCAGTGAGGGTACAATTTGAGGCTACGGTTGGGGCGATTGAACTCCAACGCGGGGTGGTTCACCATTGCACTGCAGTGTGGGTGTGGTGACATGAAATCCTCACCAGCTGCTTATGGCCAGGTCGATCGCCTGTGGCTAGGGTGATGCGACCAGTTTTTGGAATGGTAAAGTGTGGATTTGTGTGTTGGACTAGTTCCTAGCTTTGATTTGTGATCAATTATGTTAATGGTTTTAAATGATGCTTTGGGTTAGAAAACTAGATGAAATGATTTGATGAAATGATTTGCCTCTCCTGTGTTGAGTATAAAGATTTATCAATGAGCATGAGGTTTTGAAAGAAAGGAAAGGAAAGTTTGAAATTGCATTGTTTTCAAAGTCTTTCCAATAGAATGTGTTGGTTTTGGCGATGGTAGTTTTCTGGAGATTTTCTAGCAATTGTTTTCAGAGGTTTTATCGCTGTTTTGAGGCGCAGACTGGATAACATTCCTGTCATTCACCCGTGTTTTCCTTGTCCCTTTTTGTTTCAGGTGCTCAGGAGTAGGAGTAGTCTAATCTGGTGCATCTTTTCGAGCCACTTTTGCCGCACACAGTTCTGGACGTTTAACTTTATTTATTTAATTCTGTTATTTAGATTCTTTTAGCTGCTTTTGGATAATTACTGTACTGTTGTGTAGCACTGAGGTGTTACACTATCTAACAGCAAATCCAATGTTTCATTCCAGAAAGAAACATGTGGAGATTGACTTCCATTTCCTCCAAGATAAGGTCTCAAAGAAAGATTTTCACGTTCATTTCATCCCCACCAAGGAGTAAATTGCTGATTTCCTCGTAAAGGCCTTATCACGAACCTCATTTTTCATTTTCAGAAGGAAACTACATGTTTTGATATTGTCTATCATTTGAAGGGAGATGTTGAAAGTGATTAATGATGTAAATTAATTGTTGTGTTACTTGTGGATTTGTTATTGCTGTTATAAGGTTGTTATAACACTTGTGACGTGACTGCTTCTTATTAGTGACTGATGTTTGTATAAGAAGAGCTACAAGTATATTACGTAAAGTGAATGAACAATTCTTCTTAGTCCTTTTTCTTCTTCTTCTTTGACCTCTTACTTACTGTTTTCTTCTCACAATTTTTGCCATTGCTGAAAATTTTGACCTTCGTTTCATCTTTGCTAGTGTCAACATTAAATGTTAATTTCCCAAATGACCGGGTCTGTCAACAACTACCATCAAATCAGACAATAACATGGGGGGCCAGGTGGTAACCTCTCCTTGCACAGGCATATTATTGACAAAAGAGACTGACACAGAGCAATGGTTACATGATTGCTGAGTCTGAAGGTTAAAGACGAGATTGATGTGTTCAGCTGTAATAATCAGAACTAGTCATTCAGATTGATTTTGATATACAGGTGTTTCCGACTCTCTATTGTATACACTAAACACTGAATTGTGTGGTGCAAGTAATTAGGACCTTTCACTCGATGATAAATGCACCGTGGGGTGCAAGTGATCCTCTCATTCTCACAGAACAAGTGTTTCGCATCCTCTCTCTGTGTCAACCTGCTTCTTCCCCCAGACTTATCTACTTGCTACCTATCATGGTCTTCATGTTCCACCTTCAACGTGGCAATCCATGGACAATCCAGCATGCATACAGAACAATGGAGCTGTGAATGGTAAGGACGGAAAAGCATGCATGTAAATCTGCAACAAACCATAAGTGATAGCAGCAAATCTGGGAAAAGAATTAGTCTTGCTTCAAAAACAATACATCACTGAAACTTAAGTGCGCGATTTGGAGTTGGCTCTGCCATGGTGTTTGTTGTTTCTTCTCAAATCTTTCTGCTACAGTCACAACACCAACAGTCTTAAAGCAGTTCATCTTTCAGACTATAAATTAAATATACAGTATAGATTTATAAATCATCAAGTAACCACACATACAGTATAGATTGTCTGTACAATTACAAGAGAATTACACAGAAAATCTTTGAATGATAGTGGTGACTGCAATGATCTAATATAAATATCCCTGCCAATTTTTAAGGAGTCACTGGTCATCTTTGAGCCAATGGCGGATTACGTGCAGAACAAAGACGATGCAAGAAAGCACAGAGGAAACAACCACAGCTATACGGACCAAGATCGAGGAAATAAACGCCCTCAATACAAATGTTTGCCATAACCAAAACCACAATGTGGCACAGGTTGTTCCTAACACAGCACCAACAAGAACCTGATTCACAGTGTGGAACTGTTGGAAGATCCGCAGCCAAGACTGCAAAAGCAAGAACTTCACAATCATAAGCATATTTTGGGAGGATGGCGTAGAAATCGGAAAGCACTATCAATTTACCATTGGTCATCATATGACAAATCCTCATCTAGGTAAATGTCAAGAGTGACTAAGATTTCTGTATTCATATTTATACGTAAACTAATTAAATAGTCTGGTCAAGTACAATGGCATTGCAGAAAGTAAGCATACCAATAGAGAAATTTGGCAACTCAGGACTACATAATTTTGTTTTGTTTTTTTTGAATAGTCTCAGGACTTCATAGTCGTAAACTAAATAATATTACTTAAATCTTACGTTCAATGAGCAGTACTTACAAGATATGAGCTGCATGCCAGAATGAATGTTCCAATAGTCACCGTGACTATATTGATACCTAGCCAGTGGCGACTTCTTTCCGAAAGAGGTGGTCTTTCAACTCTCTTTCGGGGACAAGGCCATTTAAATCCAAATGGCATTGCCCACGGGCGTCCATCCTGAATAAGGATTGACATTTCCCCGGCTCCAAAGGGCGAATCGAATAGGACCCCAAAGGCTGTTCGCCTAAGGCAGAGACAGCCCTGGGGACAACCCTGGGACCACTGAAACAAGAAAATCCAGAAGTCATGTGTCCGGCTTTAAATATGTTGATGGTATGACCATCCAGAGCCTAAACAGAGAGAAATGCAGCTACCATCACAAGAATCTAACCAATACAAAGTTACATACTTCATATTTTAGATGGAAGCAAACCCACAGTAGATTAGTAAATTACTGGTATTTTCAAGATCCAATCATTCGACAAAGGCTTACAACCATTGCATCTCTTTTATAAACTCGCATAGTTTCTGGTTGAAGAAACTAATGAAAAGAGAGACTCCATTGTTTCTAAACTACATGCTTGTGTATAAGATAGCCTACTCTTAAGCAACTCATGAAGATCTCATTGAATGTTTCAGTATAAGCAAGGGGAAAGAGACATTTTCTAGGGTAAAGTCTGATCTAAGAACATTTAGTAAAGTTGATGGCTTAGGAGAGTCAACAAGCAAATAGAAAAGAAAACACCTACGAAATGCCACAATGTATGGTTGCTCAATTACATTTTCTTTAAAATATAACATCTTACTAATGGAGGACAATCAAAGAACTTAAAGTACATATACCATGTCATGGCTGTCCAGTTACTATGCTTTTATTTTCTCTTTTTTAGCAGCAATGGGAAAATTTTGACTTCAGAGATTCAGTACATTATTTGTATCTTGATTGACCTAGGAGGAGGTCATTAGTTGAAATTAATTAGATATATGTCTCCCTCTCTTGTTCTACTACTCCCTTTTTCTTCTCCTTTCCATTTCCTTTTCTGCCTCCAGCTTCATGTGCTGCGTCATATACACAGAGAAGAACACAATGCTGGAACTCTATATATGTGGCATTTGTGAAACTAACAGTGCTATATTAGTAGATAGATACACTTCCAATCATTCGACAAAGGCTTACAATCATTGCATCTCTTTTATAAACTCGCATAGTTTCTGGTTGAAGAAACTAATGAAAAGAGAGACTCCATTGTTTCTAAACTACATGCTTGTGTATAAGATAGCCTACTCTTAAGCAGCTCATGAAGATCTCATTGAATGTTTGAGTATAAGCAAGGGGAAAGAGACATTTTCTAGGGTAAGGTCTGATCTAAGAACATTTAGTAAAGTTGATGGCTTAGGAGAGCCAATGAGCAAATAGAAAAGAAAACAGCTACGAAATGCCACAATGTATGGTTGCTCAATTACATTTCTTTAAAATATAACATCTTACTAGTGGAGGACAATCAAAGAACTTGAAGTACATATGCCACATCATGGCTGTCCAGTTACCCCAATCATAGGATTATTGCCTTTTGTTACTATGCTTTTATTCTCCTTTTTAGCAGCAATGGGAAAATTGACTTTAGAGATTCAGCACATTATTTATAACTTGATTGACCTATGAGGAGGTCATTAGTTGAAATTAATTAGATATCTGTCGCCTTCTCTTGTTCTACCATTCTCCCTGTTTCTTCTCCTTTCCATTTCCTTTTCTTCCTCCAGCTTCATGTGCTGCATCATATACACAGAGAAGAACACAATGCTGGAACTCTATATATGCCGTATTTGCGAAATTAACAGTGCTATATTAGTAGATAGATACACTTCCAAGATTTGCATTCCAACTAGAGTAATGCTGGCTAAGAATCACCGTCCAACTTTCCTTTTTCCATGTGCCAAACAGCCCACCAGCAATGACAATGAAGATTGGTTTAGCCTAATATTATTTTTGTGGATTGGAGGCCTTACCTCCTATTATTGTTTGTTGTTATTGACTAGCAACATTTCAAAGAAATACCCTTCATTTGTGAATTAAGACAATTATAAATTAATAGAAGAAAACAGAGTCATGGGGAGGCAGGAAGATATTGGTGCAAAACACTAGAAACTCGAATATGGAGGCCTTTTCGATCTTTATTTCAGTTGGAGCTGCACTTTTCTAACCTACTCAATACAGTCAAACTATAAATCTTTTATGTAATGAAAAATCAATGAGATTTACAGAATTGCCGAATATCCTGTCATACAGTAACATCTTTGCTTATGTATTGGTCCAACTTATAAAACAAGTTCAACATAAGTGAATAAAAAATAGTTGGTTTAATAGAGCTTACATGAAAGAATTAGAAAAAGAGCACCATAAAAGATGGACTGTGCATGTGAAGATGGCATTCCAGGATCAGATTTCAAGTGTGGCACAGGTCTCTGATGGTTGAGTACTTTTTTCAAGATAACCGAAAGCCAGGTATTTATAACTGATCCCAGAGCAGCCCACAAGATTTCTGCATCATGCTTCCAGAGAATGACAATACCAAAAAGGGCAGCTACAATCCATTTGCTCTAATGTCAGCAAAAACAAAAGAATCAATCAGCACGAAGGTGAACAAAGAGCATAAAATATATGGTATTGAAGATGTGAGCAAAATGAACTAAATTAGCAAGATTGCCTATTAGACACTATAATATCATCACCAGTCAGCAAGGAACAACTTCCGTTTGAACAGAGGAGATGCTAAGGGAATATACTGCAACATATTATTAACATTTTATATAAGAACTAGTTGACATCTTGTAACATCCTAAGATTTATTCCTATATTGCTTCAAAAAAGAAGTTAGTGGAGCTACATAAGGACAATGATAAACTACCATATTGACTTTAGCTGAACATTTTAGATTCGGACGTGGAGTCTGGGTTGTTGTGGGTCAGTTGAACTTAGGTCATTACAAATGATATCTAAAGTTTGAATGAAAATGTAGAAACGCAGAAACTAAATGCAACACTCAAAGAAATGGAGCCACTTCCAAAATCCTATGTGGCTTGATTATAACGGTAGATTTTGAAGAGAATGTTCCAATCCTATGTGGTTTGATTATGACTGTGAACTCTGAAGATGATGTTAGATGTTCAAATAGGAAATATTATAACATCTTAAGATTTAGTTCCATATTACTTAGAAAACGAACTGAATGGAGCTAAATAAAGACTATGATTAACTATTATATCAACTTTAACTCAAGTATTTTAGGTTCGATTGTTGGGTCTGAGGTTGTTGTGAGTTAGTTGGGCTTGAGTTGCTATAAATGATATATAGAGTTTGAACCAGTCAAAAATGTACATCTGATTATGATTGTGGACTTTGATGAAGATGTCTGATGTTTAAATGGAAGATAATGTAACATTTCAATATTTAGTCCTACATTATTTAGGAAAAAAAGGTAAATAAAGCTAAATAAAGACTAAGATCAATTACCGTATAAATGTCAGCTTAAGTATTTTACGTTCAATTGTTGAGTCTATGGTTGTTACGAGTCATTTAGGCCAGGATCATTACACATCTAAAGACTAAATCAAGCTTTAAGAATGATAACTATATCCACTTCATTTAAGTGAGCACTTTCTACCATCTTACTTTTTATTATAAGAACAATCTCAGTTTCAAGATCACATTTTAACCAATATTTTGTACCTCATGCTTACTGTATGTCATTTTCTCAATCAATCAATCATTTACATTGCAATAAACACAACCTCTACAAGAAAAAAACTAAAGCTCTATTGCTTTTAGAGTAATTCAAGCTACACCACACACAAATGAATTGAATCAATGATTTTAATGCAAACTATCTAAGTTCAAAATCACGCCTTGATCAATTATTCTATACTTCATGCTTATTGCCTGGCACTTAATCAATGAATGGTTTACATTGCAATAAACACAACCTCCTCATGCAAAAGCTGAAGCTCTACAACGTTAATGATTGCTTTTAGAGTAATTGCTACACCACACCCAGATGAGTTGACTAAATGATTTTAACGCAAACACTAGTAGTGTTAAGAGTTAAAGAGACAAGAGTCTACATTGAGGCCTTCAGAAAGAAGCTTTTACTTCATTCGACTGCTGGCAATAAATTCTATTATAGAACAAAACTTTGTTGGCATAGCTTTAAGAAATGCCGTTATTAGGGAAGAGGAATATGGTGCACTAGCTTTGTTCCAACTATGAAATCAAGTGGATTTACTCTTGAACATCGTTTTACTAGCTAGCATAATATGTTAGTTATTTTGAATCTATATATGTATGCTTCACTCAGTTTCTTCCTTTTCTTATTGTTTTATTTTTTCAGATGGGCAGCTGAGAGGAGATAAATGAGCAGTGCGGAAGAACCATTCAGTAAAGAAAAGAAAGTTGACAATCGTGGTTTCTATGGAGTTTTTGTCAAGCATTAACTGAATTGGCAAGAAAAGCAAAGCAAGCGTTTGTCTTACAACTACAGATTGGAAATACTACCACAAAAAGCTACAAATTGGAGATGAAATATCCAAACAACTATTGATGTATAAGAAAGAAACAGCAGAGCATTTGATTCAGTAAAATCTCGAATTTCATTGAAGAGTACAGAAACAGACCAGCTGATTGAGGGTAGCGCCGACACCCAGAGAAGAAGAGTTGGATCGAACAACCAAGGACGACCCATTTCGCAAAACGGCGCCTTCTTCCCCCAACGCATCCCCTTCGTCGGTCTCACCGTCAAAAGCATCGCGTGTGGTGGTGACTAACCCCGTCATACCCATGGAGTCAGAAACCGCCGGCCTCCCAAGTCCCGGACTTCTTCTACCACAGGCCAAGCCCAAGATTGTATTTTTCGAGGTGAGTTGTTGGACATGGAAGAAGGTTTTCAGTGGTTTCACCGGTAGACGAACGGCACAGCTCGGAGTAGCAGCTGGAGCAGCTGCTGCTGTTACCGCCATTGGAGTAGCTGGAAGAGACGGGAAGTGATGGCGGTCTGTGGCCGGAAGGAATCGCCCATCGCCTTCCGGGTTGAAAACTTGAGGTTGTGATTGGTTTTCAGTTGTGGCTCTCCTTGGGTTTTGTTTTTTGTTTGTTTTGGGGTAGACAAACAAAACCAACCAGAAAACTTAAGACGATAAGAGGACGACTGGAGGAGACGAGAGAGAATAGAACTGTTGGATTGTGTCTATTAACGTCTATACACACGACGACATGTCTCGTTAAATACACATTTAAGTGAATTGTGTTATTTTGACACGATAATAATTTGATTGACACGAGTATACGTTTATTGTATGGTTATACATTTAATACAAGATTATACATATAGTATACATTTAACATTTACACGTTTTGTACACGTAGAAAAATCAAAGATAAATCAATAAATCATGAAACCAATCATTCAACAATATTTCACACGTTCCATTGTTCCATATATTAATATCATAAGTCTACAATATATTATAAACATCTACTATTCAAAATAATAAAAGTTATAATTTATATACATGATTAAGTAACGTATACTTATCGTATACTTATCAGGTTATCAACCTTAGACACAAAAACAACCTACTTAATAATCGTGTCTATCTAGTAGACACGATAAGTACAGGAAATATGATAAAGACAAATCCAAACACGATAATATCGTGTCGTGTTATCGTATCGTGTTAGAAATTGATAAGTCTAAAAGAGAAGGACAAATAAGGAATGGAATGATTTTTTTGTTTTTTAAGGAAGTGTTAATCGCCGGAACGGGATGAAATTTGAACCAGAAAGATCATACACGAAAAAACACTTGAATGTTTTAAACATGTGTGGCTTCTTTCCACATAAGACAGTTTTCGCTGTGAATTCATGGTAATCATTCATGAGTTCATGTACCATCAACGGTCTTATTTCTCATTTGTCCGCAAATGACCGTCTATAATACATGGCAACACATAGCTATGCAAATACATAAGGCAAGTTCATGTTGATTTAGCAGCAGTTTGCCTGATAGTGACGCTTATCATCACATCACTAACAGAAATCAAAGTGGCCTGAAGGGTAAGGAAATTGACATCATATCGGAGTTGTGTCAACTCATGGAAATCGACTTGTATTGCCTCATCGTGTTTGCAATAGCTTGTTCTACTGGCAATCTCTCCATGCTAGATGCTCCATAGAATCCATGCACTCCTCTGGTGTTCTTCAGTATGAACTCTGCCTCCTTCGGTCCTGAGATGGGACCTGAAAGATAATTCAAATGCATTACACCTTTCTGTTTTATTCTCTCTCAGGGTTGTAAGTTGAATTAATTGAAGCAGTTTGGTGGTTAAGTCCTGGAAGTGGTACCTCCATGGCACAGAACAATGACACCAGGATTGACACCTAATGCAGCATCTGCAATAGCTTGAACATGGCCAACACAGTCCTCCAAGCTGATGGTTGTTTTCGCACCAATGGAACCTGACGTAGTTAGACCCATGTGTGCCATAACAATATCAGCACCAGCTTCCGCCATCGCAGTGGATTCAACTTCGTTGAAAGCATACGGTGTGGTCAAAAGGCCAAGGTTATGAGCTTTCCTTATCATTTCAACCTCCAACCTGAGAAACGTTGATGATCACGTACTTGTGTTCTCCATGGTATAATTGTACAAGGATAAGTGATTCAATTGAAAGTTCAGAGCCTACCCATATCCCATGCCTGTCTCTTCAATATTCTGACGGAAATTGCCATCAAAGAGTCCAACTGTAGGAAAATTCTGCACCCCAGAAAACCCAATCGCTTCCAGCTGCTTGATGAAATTATCCATTTGTCGAAATGGATCGGTACCACATACTCCGGCAACAACAGGTACATCCTTCACCACCTGTATATTTCAAAGATCATGATCAATCAGGATAAAATATATGCACACGGCACTGGAAGCTTGAGACAAGTTTTTTTTTTTTTTTTTACGTCCATTGTACTCGAAATCTAGGTTTTTTGTCATGAAGCACGCAGAACACATACAACTACTAGCCTCCAATAAATATTCACAAGTTGAGTAGATAATACACTACCAAAATGGAGAAAAGGAAGCATCTACATTTGTTCCATTTTGTAAATTGGTCAGTGATTTGAGGTTCTTTTCTAAAAGCAATAGAACTCACTGGCAACACTTCATTGGCCAATTCAAGTATGACTGCATTTGCATCAGCGAAAGGCAAGAGACCAGCCAATGAACCTCTTCCAGCCATTCGAAACCAGCCAGAGTTGTATATCCCTATCAGATCCACACCACCTATCTCCTCAAATTTTGCAGATATACCTGTCCCTGCACCAGCGCCTATAACAGGTTGCCCCTTGTCTATTTGTGCCCTCAATCGCTGCAATATCTTTTGTGTTCTCTGCAGCGTTTCTGTTACAATAATCAATGGTAAGAAGCTACTTGATACAGAACAGAAAATAAATTTTTTCTCAAAACTCAAGAGGTGCTGTTGAAAACAACATAGATGATGATTAACTATGAGTCTATGTATGAGAAATTTTACATCCAAAAAGGAAAATTTCAGCAGAGATGTGTGGCAGTTTATATTGATTTGCAATCGATTGTCTTAATTTTAGAGGAAACCCCTCCCAAAAATTCTGAGTTTAGTAAAAAACCTACAAGAATTTGGTATACATCCTTCATGTTTGGTGGACATTCACAATCATGCTCTAAAATTAATCCTGGTTGATATCCAAACAGAAGGCATCTTTTTCTCCCTTCATATGTATTATCAATTGCAGTTAATACATGTGAATGCCAGCCATAATAACCAAAAACAAGAAAAACATGAAAAATTCACTGCCGAATATTTATGGCTCAACTGCCCCCACTCGGAAAAGTCTGATTGTTGATTTCCTTTGTTAAGTTGAACATGGCTAGCTACTTTTAGCCGGCCTGACATATAAATGAGTATGGAAGCAACACAAAGCAGTCTTTAATTGAACGAACTCACAAAATCAGTGATTTGCAGAGAAGAGAATAATGGTTCTTAGGTAGCTAAAGACCAGAACTGGACATTGATATCATTTTGTGGGCTTCAGATCACAAATGTATACGTAAAGAAAGATATACCTTCTCTCGCATCAGGAAAATAAACTGGATTGTACAAATTGCTTCCGCAGTTTGACAAAGTTGTCAATGGGGCCTTTTCTTCAGTATGGTGTGCTTGATTTTGCTTAAGAGAAGCACCATGTTGGGCCCTCTCATGGCTGAAGTGTTTATTATTCAATTCAATGAATGTGTCAACCAACACGTCTGCAAATTTAGGATCATTAATATGGTACGGAAGTTTCTTCACCTGCAAGATAATCACGTAAAAAAATTGTTTTGCAATTCTTACACATAGTTAAGAATTTAAGATGGTAATGAATATAAACAAAATGTGAACCTGGCATTGATCTTTTTTCTCAAGAAGTTTGTCTAGTTCATTGATTAGAGCAGCAGTAGCTTCTGGACCATAGAAAGGCTTTCCAGGTGCATCTAGTGCAGACACACCCTTCTGTGGCAGGCAGACACAAATTTCTGAAGATGAATTATTCAATTTATTTGCTATGAATCTAGCAAACTCCTTGTTTTCATCGACAGTGGTTCTCATCACTGAAACCTGAAAGGGTTTGAAATTATAACCATCTCTAGATCCACACTTTTAACCTTAAAAGCCATTCTAAATGAGAAATGTTTTCCAAAATCGTTGTATATCTACCATATGCCCATGGAACAGATTTTATCCACACAAACATGGCATGGACAAACAAGAAAAATACTCTTTTGTCCACAATAATATTTTTTTCGTCCAAGGTAATATTCTTGTTGACATGCAGACTGAATTCATTCTTTGCATAAGAATGTGGATTGCAAAATCTGGTGATGTAAAGCACTAAAATTAACGAGCCAGGAAAATTTTCATTTGAACAACTTTGCCCAAAGATTAAGCTTCTTAGCTTGCGCAGATATTTTATAATTTAAAACAACTTTGTCAAATAACATTAATGAAAAAACATGCACGTTACATTTTTAATATCTGTGTGTGCTTCTTGGGTACTTTCAGATGGCATGTGAAACCATAAGCTTCTTGGGTACTTTCAGAATCACACGGTATTAAAACGTGCTTAGACATACAATTACAAATCTCCTAAACAATTAATTCCAACTTCATTGTTTACAATACTCATTTTTTTAAATTTGTTGCATTTAAATTATTAAGTTTACTGGTATTTTTATTTTTCTACCACACTCTTTTGTAACATGAACAAATATAGAAATGTATCAAGATACATGTATTTATCAGTTTATCCCCCTCCTATCATACGAGATAACTGTTGTCTGCCTCTTATCTTGTTCACATCCAATGATAATATTCATGCATCTTACGTAATAAATGAGCCTTCCAAAGATCGAAGTTAAGGGACATTAGCACATGGCATGGAAGAGTGAGACAGAGAAACCCCTAGAAATATTTTAGGTATAATTTAAGTATAGCAATTGCTAATATCTGGTTGTATTAGTAATTCATGCATTTCCTAACCAATGACTTCGGAATTAAATGCTTGTTATCGATTATCTTATGTAAGATCTCTGCATTCAAAGAAGATGTAAGAGTTTGATGACACCTCCCTATCTAAAATCATAAGCTGGAATAATCAGTAGTTCCACATGATAAATAACATCAAGCTATAATGGTTTACTGGGATTTTAAGCTAGATGGTTTAAATGAATTTGATGTCACAATGGTATCCAAATTGAAGCCATGTGTGAAAATAAATTTGAGAGAAGTGAGGAATACCTTTTCTTTTATTAGAAACTATATAAGAGTCCCACATTGTAAGGCAAAATAAATATAATTGTTAGAATAAATAGATTCTTATATGGATCATTATGTTATTCATTTATTAGATTACTTATAAGTTAAGTAATGTTCTCTTGTATACTGGAGATTGTAATTCTTTGTTATTATAAATAATATAGTATTCTCTTTCCATCTTACCATGCTATCAGAACCTAGGTTTTAAGAGAAAGCAACAGCAACTGTTGTCGTCATCGTTGGTTTGTCATTGTAACACCACCATCGATGACGACGAACCTACGGAAAAACCTCCTCTCTCTTGTCTTCGTCCCCATGGGCCCGCACTACTCCGATGGTTTTGGCATTGCTCTGGTCCCTTAGTGCCTCTACCTCCCTTTTCACTGCACAATAGCACATCTACGACTACAAGCCACAGTTGATGCCAATCCTCGCTTCGATCCTAGCGAATCTTGGCTTCCAAGAGCTGGCGATGGTGGTCGCCTCACCTCTCCTCACAGCCAAGTCCGATCTCGTTATGCTTTTCGCTCCCTTGAATGACTCCATCCGCTCTTGCCTTTCCTACTCCATGGCTCTTTTCCTCCATGAGCATCTCATCCCGAGACTCTTCACTTATGTCTACCTCTCCAAGCTTGCCTTTGAGACGAAGCTGGAGATGATTTCCCTCAACTGCTGCCTCACCATCACCTTCAACATTGTGTACTACAAGTCGAGGAACGACTATTCTCAAGATGTTCGTCGATTGGCCTATCCTCCACCTGCAGCTACTCCTCTCCAACCATTGGCCATCCAACATTTAAAAAGGAAGGGATGAGGAAGTAGGAAAGGAAGCGACAGTAGAGAGGGAGAAAAGAGAACGTGGAATAAGAAGAAGACCAAGAAAAAAGGGTGACGAGAGAATGTGAGAGAAAAAGGAGAAAGAAGAAGATGCAGATGAAGAAAAAAAAAGGATAAGAGAAGGCAAGAGAAAAAGGGCAAAGAAAAAGAAGAGAGGATTTTTTTTTACATAGGTGTCTACAAGTACGTAAGCATCCTTTTATTTTTCATAAATACATAAAAGAAAAGAAATAACTGTATAAATATACTTATTAGATATCTATAAATACACAGTGAAAAATTCATTTAAATTAAACAACTATTGGTCCTTGATCTAAAAGTATTAAAATTCAAAATATTTTGTTAAATTCTAACTATTAAATTTTAGATTAAAAATTAATAATGAATATAACTAAGATTAGGATGAAACTTTAACGCATAGTAGATTATCTTATAGATTAACTACTTATATGAATAGATTTTATTTTTTAAAACCAAAAAATAAAAAAAACAAGAAGGAAAGAAAAAGAAAAACTACTTATATGCTTCCTGGAGGTACCTACACAAATCATTTTCATAAAAGAAAAGGAAGGAAAGAAAAAAACAAGAGAAGAACGAAGTGAAAGGTTTACTTGGTTATTTGTATTTTAGTCGTATATTTTCTAAAATTGTAAAATTTACTTTAAAAAAACTTTAAAGTTTATAATTATAGGAAAATTCAAACTTTCTTTATTTACCATTACTTACTAGCCTTATTGGCTACTACTTACCTACATCTGTTTGTATGTGGTTATGTATTGTCTATGTTTCTCTTATGTCTCTGGATCATGATGATGTGTTCAAAAAGTTGATTGTACCGATTTGTTATCATTTGTCTACAAATCTGATTCATTTGTGTGATCACATTCTATCCATATTTCTCTTATACCTTCGGATCGCGATGGTGTCTTTGAAAGGTTGATTGTGCCGATTTGTTATCATTTCCCTATAAATCTGGTTTTGCCTGTTATTGCTACTACTATTATAACATCTACTACTACTACTACTTTTATTTCTTTTTAAGTTATGAAGTTTTGTTTAATAATACAAAGAATCATTACGTAATAAACTGTGCATATTAGATGTTCTAGTTTGAGGAATGTTAGAATAAATGGATTCTTATATGGATTTTTGTGTTATCCATTTATTAGGTTATTTGTAGGTTAAGTATATGTTTTTCTATATATAGAAGGTTGTAATTCTTTGTTATCATGAATAATATAGTATTTTCTTCTCATATTAACAATAACTATTAGATCTAAGATGCTTGTGCATCTATAAGAACAAAGCGTATTTAGTTTCACTATTGAAATCTTGAGAAAAAAAAAATAAACCTCCATGCAAAAGTAGTAGAGAAAACAATAAAGATGAAGTTTGAATGTTAGAGGTGTTTGGTAAGTTTTTTTGTTGTGATTCCATTAAGAGTTCATCATGTCTGCTCTAATTTTTTTTACTAAAAATAAAGGTGATTGGAAAGGTGGTAATTACCAACAGATTGCTAAAAAAAAGCATACTGGAAGAAAATAGAAACTAAAAGAAGTGATGCAAGACAGAAAAATAAAAAAACCTGCTCATTTTGTATGTTAATCTTTCTGCTCTGAAATTCAGAAGGTACTGTATGTTTAGCTCCAAAATTCACCATGTCCAAGGCTCTTACACTGAGGACTAGAGGAACCTTCTTTTCGATGATGGCATCAAATCGAGAATCATCGCACGCCATAACACCACCATCTACATAATCTGCGACTTCTGTCGTTGTGATATCCAAAACACCCTACAAAAGCCCAATGGATTAACATCATGATTCGAAATTAGAATAACACAATACATAATGAATCCAACGGATGTATTGTTTTCTCATTATTAAGAGACATTTAACGAAACAGATTTGAATAAAACATAAAGCCTTTTCCAGGGGATGAGTTGTTCATTGTGTTGCAACGGTTTGTTTTGATTTCCATCATGCTTGTTGATGACAACCGGATCGTTTTTGGAAGTGATATGTTTGCTGGAATGAATTATCAAGGTAACTAATTGTGGACCAAAACCAAAAGGGTAGACGATGAAGCAACGGAAGTACTACCGAGGTCAAATAGAGGTGAACGTACCTGTATGAATCCGGCCCTGACAAAATCTTCCATTGCTCTGCCACCAACACCAGTGGCATGGAAGACGAGTGTCTCAAAACGTTGAAAATTCAAATGCATTACACCTTTCTTTTTTATTGTCTCAAGGTTGAAAATTGGGTTATTGAAGCAATACGACGGTCAAGTCTTGGAGTGGTACCTCCACGGCATAGAACAATGACACCAGGATTGACACCTAAAGCAGCACCTACAATAGCTTGGACATGGCCAATGCAGCCTCCAAGCTGATGATTGTTTTCGCACCAATGGAACCTGACGTGATTAGACCCATGTGTGCCACAACAATATCAGCACCAGCTTCGGCCATCATAATGGATTCAACATAAGGCATGGTCAAAAGGCCAAGATTATCTGCTTTTCTTATCATTTCAACCTCCAACCTGAGAAAAGCTAATAATCATCTACTTGTCAGCTCCATAGTAGGACTGTAAAAGGACAAGTGATGAAATTGAAAGTCCAGAGCCTACCCATATCCCATTCCCGTTTCCTACAATATTTTGACGGAACTTGCCATCAAACAGTCCAACACTAGGGAAATTCTGCACCCCAGAAAACTCAATCGTTTTGAGCTGCATAATGAAATTATCCATTTGTCGAAATGGATCAGTACCGCATACTCCAGCAAGAACAGGTACATCCTTCACCACCTGTATATTCAAAAGTTCACAATCAATCAGGATAAAATATGCACACAGTACTGGAAGCTTGAGACAAGATTTGTTTTCCATTGTACTTAAAATCTAGGATTTTGGTCATGAAGCACTCAAAACACATACAACTACTAGCCTCCAGTAAATATTCACAAATTGAACAGACAATGCACTACCAGAAAGGAGAAAACAAGGCATCTACATTTGTTCCATTCTGAATTATTCTTCATTGATCAAGAATTCAATTGGTCAGTGATTTGAAAGCAAGAACACTCACTGGCAACGCTTCATTGGCTATTTCAAGTACAATTGCATTTGCATCTGCGAAACGCAAGAGTCCAGCCAATGAACTTCTTCCAGCCATCCGAAACAGGCCAGAATTGAATAACACTATCAGATCCACACCACCTATCTCTTCAAATTTTGCAGATGTACCTGTCCCTGCACCTGCACTATAACAGGCTGCTCCTTGTCTATTTGTGCCCTTAATCACTGCAATATCTTATGTGTTCTCAGCAGAGTCTGTTACAATAATCAATAGTAAGAAGCTACTTGATACAAAACAGAACATAAATAACTTTCTTCTCAAAACTCAAGATGTGCTATCACAAAAAAACTTGGATGATGATTAACTATGAATTTATGACAAGAAATGTGAGAAATTCTATATCCAAAAACAGAATTTTTCGACACAGGTTTCGCAGTTTATATTGATTTCCAATCGATTGTCTTAATTTTAGAGGAAAACCCTCCCATAAATGGCATATATTATCTTGCTGGTTGATTAACACTGGCCAGATCCTTAGAAGTGGCATACACTTGCCCAGTCAAATGACGGTACTTCTTAAAATTTCCAGTAGTCAGGTTCTGGTGCTAGTTATTCCTGTGAAATATACTTTTCAAACTAGAGAGAAGCACAAACAACATGCATTTAAAAAGCACAGTCATGGGAATTTTTGTGAGAGAAAATTGCGTTTAAGAATGAGTTGGCTCATATTACTTCATAAACCCAATGTGTATCCTTGGCTTTGACCTATGACGTGAAAAGTTTGCAGCAAGCATGCCTGCATGTGTTCATAAGCTATTTTAGCATAACTTTAAGATCATCAATGTTGGAAGTGTCTTAAAATTGAAAAGATTTCATATGAGTACTTAAAGTTGACAAGTATATTGTCATCAACCTCATTATAGATGTCCATGTTCCATACAGTGCAGAGTAGAAAAAAAGCATAAAAAGATGGATAGTATTCTGCAAATTATGATAAAAAAAACCACCTAAGATCAAGTACTATGACATGAACTTGCAATGAAATTTTAAATAATCAAGTTCATCAAACCCAACGCCGTACCCAAACCTCTACATGTCAACACACTAACTTTTTTGGACAAAATCAATACTATGATTTATGAAGTGCAACTGTTTGGATAAAGTTGTGTAGTACTGTATTTCCTGAAGAATAGATCCTTCAGTATAATGAAGTCCTAAACAAGGTTTTTTGGGGGTATTTAAGCAAGCCCTAGGTTGTTCACAGAAAAACAGAAAGGTCACATAAATCCTTCAGTATTATGAAATGACTACACTAAAAAACTTGACAACGAAATTCCTGATGTGCTTTCTCATAGTGTAATTTTTCATTACCGAATGTGAATTTCTGCATTAATGTTGGAGCCAATATCTCTATAAATTTCCTGGCAAAAGTTTGGCAGGTCTAAGTGGTGTTGATTAACATTAACAATGAGGTTAAATTCCCATTAGACTACAGGATACCTGATACGAGTATGACAAGGTTTACTAATATTTATCCACTTGACAACAGATTATCCGTGTTATGTGGTCAAGTCCAAATGTAAGACACACATATATACCTTGGATGGTAGAGACAAAACACAGATTGAACTCCACACCTGTTATACAACTTCACTTAGATGATTGCCAGCTACTGCATTTTTTAAGGAGCAAGGCACATTTCTTCGTTTGTATCAAATAGTGTGCTTCCTGTGTCTGGTGGCTATCTCTCCAAAATCAATTTCTGGAACATCTTACTGAGTAACACTTGTCTCTCTCATATCTGGATGTGAAGTATCTCCCACTGTAAATTCATGGATAAAACCATTTAATTCAATGGAACTACAACCAGGGGTCTTCACCACACCTCTCTCCTTCATCACCTTCCAAATATTTCCAGAGTTACTTAAGTAGCCGATGGACCCATATATATTGGACAAGAGCACATATGAGCTACTGTCGTGGGGCATCAACTTAATAAGTTCTTTTGCAGCATCCTCAGCAATTTTCTTGTTACCATGATTGCACGAAGCACCAAGAAGAACCCTCCATATCACATCATTTGGTTGGAACGGCATATTGCTCACTATTGTCATTGCTGCTTCCAAATGCCCTGCACGGCTTAGAAGATCGACCATACAACCATAATGATGAATGTTGGGGGTTATGCCATACTTGAGGCTCATGAGTTCAAAAAACTTATGTCCTTCATGAATAAGTCCAGCATGACTGCAAGCATTCAAAATGGCAATGAACGTTATTTCATCGGGTTGTACCGTTGACTGTTCCATTTGCTCAAATAAAGAAACAGCAAGACATCCCAGACCGTGCATTGCAGATCCAGATATCATCCCATTCCAATGATCTATGGTTTTGTGAGGAATGCTCTCAAATATTTCCACAGCAAGGTCAACACATCCACACTTAGAGTACATATCTATGAGAGCAACCCCAATGATTCCATCAGTAGATATATTGTTCCTTTCCGTATAGGCATGTATCCATCTTCCTTGATCAGAAAGGCCTAAATCAGCGGCAGCAGACAGAACAGTTGCCAAAGTAGAGCAATCAGGTTTTTCTCCTGCAGATTGCATAGCATGGTAGAGCTCAATGACCTTCTTTGGCTGTCCATTTTGCTTATAGCCGACAATCATAGAATTCCAAGAGACTACATCCCTGTCAGACATAGAATGAAACAACTTTTCAGCAGATTCCATGTGTCCTGCTTTAGCACGTCCATCAATCATTATGTTCCAAGAGGTCGTATCTCTATCCGGCATTGCATTAAAAAGTCGTTCAGCAAGTTCTGTCTCTTCACCTTTTACACACGCATCAAGCATGATATTCCACGAAGTCAGGTTCTTGCACACCATTAACTCAAACAACTTAAATGCATCCTTGATGTTACTTGATCGCGCATACCCATGTAACAAGGAATTCCAAGTAATCGAATTCCTGTATGGCAATTTCTCAAACAAATTATGAGCAATCTCAACTTGCCTGCACTTAGCATACC
>JAMKQA010001391.1:0-27740 GCA_024699735.1 Posidonia australis
CTACTTTCTATATGTTGCATGGCCTTCGCGATTTACACAACAAGACCTTCTTTGAGGATCGAAATCATCCTAACGCTAAAAGTCTATCCCCATCAATATGAAATCAACATCCACGTATGATCTTAGACTTTGGTGCATGTACTTTTGTGATCCTTTAGTAGCTAACTTAAATGTAACCTATGATATCAATTTCTCAGTGGAAATAACTTTGGATGGGACGTAGAGACTCATGGCAGGTTCAAACTTCAAAGTCGACTCATCCACAAGTAAAGTTTTGCCTTATAATCAAGCTTACCCAATATCACTTTTCTATCTCATCCGTTTATAGCTTTACCGTAACAACAAACCATGCATGTTGTTTTGGCTAGCACAGAAAATAAACTAATCGTAAGATGATTATTTCCTTGTGACATGGAAGATGGTTAAGTGTCTGATCAGTTAGGGGTCATCACAGATACACCGATACATAGATTTCATGTCATAAGTTAAACACAACTTTCCGATAATGAGACGATGAATCACGTTTGAAGGCAGAAACCATTTTATGAGGGAAAATCACACACCATAACATCTGCAGATGAAAGTACATACCATAAGTTAATCAATTATCATGGTATAATTAGTTAAAAAGAATGAAGTCATAATTTCTTCTTAAGTTCGAATCTTACAAAACACAGAGAAAAAAAAAAAAAAAAACAACTGTTTGTGAAAAAAAAAAAAAAAAACTGCAGATGAGGCTTTTAAAACTTCGATAAAACCAACAACCCTCGTGCATGCCGTTGGCAGAAGTTGGAATTTTCCTAATCACCCTGTTATTCCTTTGCTTTGACAGCCCAGTACTACTACTCACCACTGACTGCTCCTGAGCAGCACCAGCAGCAGGCACCAGAGCATGCCCACTGAGTAAGTGCCTGAATCCCATGCCAGTATGCCATTGCTTGGCCTTACAAAAACCAGCAAGAAGAAAAGCAACAAAGGAGGATGGAAGTGGAAGTCGATCTCTCACCCCTTGAGGACCACAACGACCGACCGTCCATGGTTGCTGTGGTCTGTGGTGGTGGACCGGTGGTGGTGGTGGTGGTGGTGCATGGTGGGGCTCATCCGCTCATGTGCAAGGCGCCGGCGCGCGTGTTCCTCGGACGCCGTGTCACCCTTTGCGTGTCTCCCACACCTAGTCCTTTTCTTTTCTACAATTCTTACCCCACACCTTTTGCCCTTTGCCTCATCCCTTTGCTCACTGTCAGTCCATGAAATTGACGTACCAGAGTCCACACTCCAGGCCTTATTTTTCCTATCTGTACCAACTTCCACAGAGAATAATTCATTTCAAATCTATTCGTTCTCTCTGCTCTTTTTTTTAAAACCCTCCTGCCCTTCTTACAGTGAAAAGGCGTGTTGACTTGTGAACTGTGTGATTTTTCTAGGATGAGGTTAATGTAAAGAAGAATCGACACCAGGAACACGAAACTTAATTAAAGTGCCGCCTTTGCTTCCTTTCGATGCAGGAAACTTTATCTTACCGTGGTTGAAAGTTTAGCATCTAGACTTACATGACAATAAATGAATCTTAGGACATATTCGTTGTTGATGGATAACAGCTGTGTAGATTTTGACAGTACATGTAAACAGGTTCACAGACAATTCTGTATACAGTTCACCATTTGCCAGAGCAGGCCATGATCCATTCAAATTCATGTTGCCCTAATGACAACGTTAAGTCAATGTCACCTACTCACAACGTTTAGTCAATGTCACCTACTCACAACGTTTAGTCAATGTCAATTTTAAGTAAAGATCATAGGTTGAAATCTGAAAAAAGTCAAAACCAATTCCACAGCGTTGACTCAAAATCAGTTTGAATTAAAGATCATAGGTCGAAATCTGAAAAGTCAAAAATAATTGCACAGTGCCGTACAAAAGCAAAGCTAGCTCTAATAAGCAAAACTACATCCATTATTACATGAGATTCTACAGAGCCCCCCCCCTCCCCCCCACTACACATCTGATAACTACACTTGAACATGAAAAGCATCGAAAAAACAGCATCTTCAAGTTTCACACATTGGGGATACTTGCTAAACAAATGCCAGAAGCATTGAATACACACACTACCCTTCACTTTTCTCCTGCATGCTTTCAACTCGTTTGTAATAAATGTCTCAAGGTGTGTAAAGACTTCCTACATGTAAGCCATCCGAGTAGCCCGTTTCTTTAGTTTGTCCTCTGTCACGGGCATATGAGCCATTTTCCCCATTTTCCAAACATGAACCATTTGAGCTTGGTCCTGTGGAGGAATGTGCCTTGTAATGAGAGGAACCTGCATTTTGTTGCTTTTCTGGACGAAGATTCTTTGAGGCTTGTGGTTTGTCTCGTGAGGAATTGCCATCCTTTTCATCATCCTTGGCAGTAAGAAATCGTCCACCACATCCCCTAGCTCTTTTTAGCGCATGCAAGTGGCGGGACTCATGTAAATAGGGCTAAACATAACCCAAATAAGAAAGATTACAAATAAATTTACATTAGAGGAGGAAAGGAAACAGCTGTGGGAATACAAAGAAACAGGGGATGACAAGCTTTAATGGAGCCATCCTCGATAATCGAATAATGGATCTTCTGAAAAGATTGAAACTCATCAAATGGGTAAAAGTCAAGAAATCAGGAAGGCAAAAATTGGGATCTGAGTCACCTACCAATTTTTCATAGTTTTCATAAAAAATTTAGAAATCAAAATATATAGTCCTTTAACTCATTTTATGGTCTACAACATAGTTAAATTTCAGAATTTTAAGAGTATGTTTTACCAATAATTAAGTTATTTCATTTTAACTGTTAAAATTTACTATGATTTACTATATTTTAGGATCATCAGATGAAAAGGTTAGGATTATTGGATGGTAATAAAAATTTAAATATGCATACTATACAACATAATGAACTAATCTATAAGGTGAATTTAAAAAAAAAATGCATAAAAAAAAATAAAATGCCTGCAGCCATGTTGATGGCTATTCTACAGCAACATTGGCCTCAATAAGGAAATGCTTCAACCATTCAAGTTTAAAAGATAAACTTCTTAATTGAGAAGGTAGATACTGCTAGCACATAGTTTGAGGAAGAAATTATGCCAAAGAAATCGGTTTTTCTTATACAAGTAGCGACCTGAGTATTGACTTCCAGTCAAATTTGGGTAGGATAAGCGAACAAATAAATTTGAAATAAACCAAAAAAATATTATGAAATATTTGAAGCTATCACATGTATCTTATTGTACTTATTGTATCTTTACACTCATCTACAAATAAAGAAGAAAGGTTTATGCCTTTGTGATTTGGAGGAAAAAATGTGTATATTGTATTAAGTTGAGAGAGATTACATATATATATAAGATAAGATATAAATGGATATCCGTTTACCTAATAATAGACTCAACACATAACACCTTAATAAGCTCAACACTCTTCCTCAAGCTGGAGCATATATATCTATCATGTTCAGCTTGTTACAAAGAAACTCATAAGTTCTAACATTAAGTCCTTTAGTGAAGATATCTGTAAACTGATTAGATGATTTTGTATATGGAGTAGCAATAATCCCATTCACAACCATCTTACGAATATAATGACAATCTATCTCTATATGCTTGGTACGCTCATAAAATATAGGATTGTTAGTAATATAGATGACTGTCTGATTATCACAGTACATAGACATAGGTATAGTAACTGGAAGACCTAGATTTGTCAGATGAGAGCAAAGTCACATCATCTCACAAGCAGTTTAAGTCATAGATCTATATTCAGATTCAACATTAGATCGAGAGATGACATTCTACTTTTTACTGCACCACGTAACCTGATTTCCTCCAACATAGATGCAATATCCAGAAGTAGATTTTCGATCTCTTTTGTTGCTTGCATAGTCAAAATCTGAATAGGCTTCAATAAGCAGATGGTTATTTTTCTTATACACCAGTCCTTTTCCAGGAGTCTTTTTAACATAAGCCAATACTTGTAAGACTCCCAGCCAATGTACTGTCCTTGGTTCCTATATAAACTGGCTAACTACCCCCACAGTATATGCAATATTTGGCTGGGTTATAGTTAGATAAATTAACTTCCCAACAAGCCGCTTGTACCTGCCAGCATCTTCTAACAGAGGTGAAGAGTTGTCTCAAATGTCTAGACTCTGATCAAATGGAGTATTTTCTTACTTACACCCCAAGAGACCGGTTTCCTACAATAGATTTAATGCATATTTCCTCTGTGATAATGCCATTCTGTCTTTAGTATATGCAAATTCAATACCCAAGAAATACTTGAGTTTGTCCATGTCTTTGGTTACACAATACTTTTGTAAATGATCCTTCATCCTCTGGATTCCTGTAAGATCACTACCAGTCACAGAATATCATCCACATACACAGTTAGTATCACACAACCATTGTGTGTCCGTTTATAGAACACAGAATGATCCACAACATAACGTCAAAAATCAGAAGTAGTAACAATGTAGCTAAACTTCTCAAACCAAGCCTGTAGACTCTATTTGAGCCCATAAATAGCTTTCCTAAGAAGGCACACCTGATTCTCTTCCTGAGCAACATATTCAGGAGGTTGCTCCGTATACATCTATTCCATAAGATCACCATACAGAAATGCATTCTTGACATCAAGTTGATAGATGTCTCAAGATTGATTGATAGCAATGGAAAGAATAACTCTGATGAAATTCAACCAAGCAACAGGAGAGAAAGTCTCAGAATAATCAATGCCATATTCTTATGTAAAGTCTTGTGTTACTAGGGAAACTTTATACCTATCCATTATACTATCAGGTTTGTATTTAATGGCAAATACCCATCTGGAAGTAACAACATTTGTTTCCTTTGGTCTAAGTACCAATGTTCATGTCCTCCGAGATACAAGCGCATCCATTTCATCATCCATTGCTACTTTCCACTGTGGTGGTAAAAAAGTCTCTTCGTAGTTCCCGAGAATTGATTCAGAAGTAATAGACAAGGCAAACATACGAAAAATAGGGTCAAGATGATCATAGCTAACAAAATAAGAAATGGGATGGATCGTGAAGAGACGTGTACCTTTCCGAGTAGCAATAGGCAAGTGAAGGCCTGTGAGTGACAGATCTACAGATGGTGAAGAAGACGTGACTATGAGGGGACGTGATCGTCATTGATATACCTGCAAAGTCTTTGACACCTCTTCGCTTGTGGTAGGAGCATCATTAATACCACTAGATTCAACAATACAAGGTAAAGATGCTTTATCTAGTGAAAATGAATTACTAACAAAGAAGCACTGATTTTCATAAAAGATAACATCAGCAGAGACTATGTATTTCCGACTAGTAGGAATATAACAACGATAACTATGCTGAGTACGAGAATATTCGAAGAACATACATTAAATGATCTAGGAACAAGTTTATCTAGATTTAAGGTCAAATCCTAAACAAATGCAATACAACCAAAAACGTGAGAAGTGAGTGGAAAAATATCTACATTAGGATGTAGTCTCTTAAGGAGAATTTCTCCCTAAGTAGGGTGGAAAGCATACGATTGATGAGATAGGAAGCTGTTAAGATGATATCAAACCACTGGTACTTGGGAACCTATATTTTAAACATGAGAAACCTGACAACATCAAGGATATAACGATGCTTGCGTTCAACCACATCATTTTGTTGCAATGTATAAGGACAAGAGGTTTGCTGGATAACACCAAAAGATTCACAATAATTGCGCAAACTTGCTTGAGTAAATTCCAATGCATTATTAGTACGAAATTTTTTTGGACAAACAGAATATTGATTTATTATTTTCACGAAAAATATTTTGATAATATCAAGAGTATTGCCTCTATCTTTTAACAAATAAACCAATGATACTTGTGAAAAATCATCAATAAAGATAATTTAATATCTATAACTAAACACAAAAGGTGTTCTGACAAGACCTCATAAATCACAATGAACCAACTCAAAAAGACCCTGACTTCTAGCTAAACTAAGACGACGTAAGGTAGCACGATGATGCTTACTTAACTCATACGACTTATACTGAATAGCAAAAATAGACATCCATGGAAGAGCTTCATGTAGTTTACAATGAGAAGGATGACACAAGCGACGATGTCAAATAATAAACTGATCTGTAGTAGAAGTTAATGATGTAAGGCCTCGATATATCTCATCTTTGGTAAACAAGTAGACTCCTTGACCTTTGTCACACTCCAAATTAATCCACTTCTCCATCTGTAGGTTCTGAAAAGGAAAGAATGTTACACAACAATTAAGATGTTTGGTAATAGAACTAATTGACAAAAGGCTAACTGGAAATTTTGGTACATAAAGGACTTTGTCTAACGTCAATTAAGACGTAAGATGAATGATGCCTTATCTAGACACACGACAAGTCCTACTATCTACAATAAAAACTGATCTAATGTTTGGTAACTAGGATAAATGAGAATAAAGGTCATGACTACCTGTCATATGAGAAGATATCCCTGAATCAATAATCCAAGAACTGTCCTTAGAAGTAAATATAGCAGAAATACCTGACAAGAAAGCAGTAGCATGTAATGTCATAACTATAGAAGTCTGAGTCTCTCTAAACTGAAGAAACTGCGCATATTCCTCCTGAGAGAGTGTTACTGGAGATGCACTAGCAGTAGAAGCCGCTGAAGATATATCTTGTACCTCTGTACGAATCTGTGTCCAATCTGATTTTCCAAACTTCTTCCAGCAATAATTAGATCTATGGTTAGAAGACCACAGTACTCACATGGAGTACGACCTCTGTCATCAATCCATCCTTGACCTCCTCCTCTACCAGAACTACGACCACGGTCATGATACGAAGAATTCAAACAAAAGTACTCACCAAGCTAGGAGTGGAATCTGAATCAAGAACCTGATCCCGGACTTGAGACGAAAGTTCTGGAGTGAGCCCAAATAGATATGCAACAACTGCAAGCTCCTCACGATACCGACACATCATAGTGATATCTGATGTCAGTGGTTGATACAAGTCAAGCTCTTCAAGAAGAGATCAAAGTGAAGAAAGGTGCTCCTGTACTGAACTTTCAACCATTTTTAAGGTGAAGATTTGCTCATATACCTCAAAAACTCTAGAGATATTTTGCTCATATCCATTCATCTTCTTCAAAGTATCCTAGATTTTCTTTGTAGGACGGAGAAACATCATCCCACAAACAATCGAAGATTCCATACTGTTCACCATTTATAAGACAACTGTTGAATCCTCAACATACCAATCTTCAAAATTTCTATCCTTTACATCAAATAGAGGCTAAGTGAGGTGTTTAAGTTTTCGGTGAGTTGTCAAAAAAGTTTCAAAACCTTTGGTCTACATCAAGTAGTTCTTTTCATCAAGTTTTTCTGAAGTTTCACTAAGATTCTTAACAAACAAATCTTTGAAGAACATTATATTTGCACAAATCAGATCTGAATATTGTTATTTGTAGGGAGAAAACGTTACAGAATATACTTAAAAAAGGATTGCACAAATCAATAGTTAGGTGGAAGGCAATAGCCACCCTCAGTAGTAGTAGATAATGATAGAAACTATCCATAGACTGTATAGCAGCACCAATTATGATTCACGATCAACAGTAATTAGAGGTACCTTTTGACGTCCTGTTTACATATGTAATGGATAGGCGTAACACCGAAGGCCATCAGAGACAGAAAGGGGATCAAAACACCCCTAGTAGTAGCCGTACACACCTGGAATAGGTCTGTTGGCACTCGGATAGGGCGGCGGAACTAGGCCGTCGGAGGACTACCAGTGGCAGATCTAGGCTACCAAAAGTCTGCCGGGGCCAAAGATGGTCCTGACAAGCCTTGTTGAGGATGGAGAGGGTAGAGGAAGGTGCTACCGACACTGGGAAAGAGAAAGGAAGGTGCTGCGGAGGTCGCCAGAGCCAGAGGTGGTCAGAAAGGTGGTCGTCGGTGCCAGAGATGGCTAAAAACGTGGGAAAAGGTGGTTGATGACTAAGGTTTGTCTTTGAACTCTGGTACCATGTGATTTGGAGTGGAAAACATGTGTATATTACATTACGTTGAGAGAGATTACATATATATATAGGGTAGGATATAAATGGATATCCATTTACCCAATAATAGGCTCAACGCATAACATCCAAATAAGCTCAACAACTGTCATATGTTTTAGGATTTACTATTTTTTTACATATTTTCCACGTCTTCTAGCACTCTTCTCGATTACAATATGTTATAAACACGCTTTTAGAAGTAAATTTCAATTTACCTCCTTCAATTATACCTTAAATATTTTTTCATTTCAACATGTTCCCCTTAACTATATTCCTTAAACAATAAAACCACTTCTTCAAACAAATTTATCCTTTTTTCCATTTTCTTCGATTTATTTCCCTCAATTATTTGAGTTTTAAAGTTTAGTATTGTAAACTTTCTTTCGTTACAATTTATCGCTATCAACTACCTCCATTAAATAATAAGACCTGTTCGTCGAATTTGAAAAGTCATATGACCTTTATAATATTTCTTTTGAACAAATTTGTCCTTCTTCTCTATCTTCTCCTATGTTTTCTATGTCATAAATCCATAACCTAACTTTACGACCAAAATTTTCTCCTTTATCCTTTCCCAATTTTTTTCTCTCTTTTTTCTTGATAAATTAACGATCTCAAGCTTCATCAACACTACAGAAAGATCTTAAGTTTCTTCCAAATTATAATTAAGCATATCTCAATTGAAGGTTTCAACCCAAAAAGGATGTCGACGACATTTATAGTCAAGTGGAGTATAGATAAGGAAGAAAGGATTCTTTACGTATAACATTCAGGTTGAGTTCTCTAAGGTTGAAAAGTAGATTATTTGTAATTGAAGGTAAAACAATCAGACAAAGCAAAAATTTAACGATATTTATCCAAAAAGATAATTTATTGTAATTTATTATAGTTAAAGGTGTCAGGTAATGAAAAAAAATTTAAAATACTAAGTTGAAAAATCCAAATAGTTGAGGAAGTTAAACTGTAATTTAATCCTAACATGGTAAATTACAGAGGTAAAACGGTCAAACCACGCAAAAATTTAACCTCATTTACTTAAAAAAGGAGTTCATTGTAATTTATCATAGTTAAAGGGAATAAGTTGTAACAGAAAAAATTTTAAGACATCAAAATGAAAAACATGAATAGTTGAGTGAGGTATACTGTAATTTATCCTAAATATAATTGAAACTCCTGAAGAGATCATTAAGATTGTAATCCTACTAACTTCAGAATTTGAGAAGAAAGACTTAGTAAAACCAAATTTTGTCTAAGTCTATAAATGGAATACTTACCATAAGATACATGTTGAATGTAAAAAGAGATTTACCATTAATTAGTAGAGTCCTCTTATATATATATATAGAGGATTATATAAAGGAGTACATAGATGGATATTCATATAAGATTCATTAACACTAACACACTCTCTCAAGCTGGAATAATATATTTAATATATCAAACTTGTTACAAAGTAATCTAACATGCTCTTAATAAAAATGTCTACACGCTGATCTAAAGATGGAGTATAGGAAGTAAAGATAATCCCTATCATCACTGTATCACTCGTATAGTGGCAGTTTATCTTAATAAGCTTGACCCACTCATTGAAGTCAGCATTATTTGTAATAAATATGATAATATAATTGTCATAATGCATTAATATAGGAAGTTGCACGATAAAACCAAACTCTGCTAATAGAGACTTGAGTCATTTCATCTCATAAGTAGTTTGAGTCATTTATCAATATTCAACTTTTACATTCAATCAAGACACCACATTCGACTTTCTACTACTCCAGGTGACAAGATTTCTTCTAATGTAGGTACAATAGTCAGAAATAAACTTTTAATCTCCTTTATCACCTACATAGCTAAAATCTAAGTAGGCCCCAATATGAAGATGACCACGATTCTAATATAAAAGTCATTTGCCTAATGTACCTTTAACATAAGCCAATACATAAAGAACTCCTTTCCAGTAGTCTTTAGTTCATGCATGATCTAACTAAAAAGATCAACTGTATACGAGATATTTGGATGAGTAATTATCAAATAAATCAATTTCCTAATCATTCTTCTATATCGTCCAACATCCTCGAATAGCTTTGAAGTACTGTCTTAAAAGTCTGATTTTTAATCTATTGAAGTAATTTCTAGTTTACAACTTTAGAGTCTAGTCTCTTGGAAAATATCAAGGATGTACTTTCCTTGAGATAGAATTATTTTATCTTTGTAATATGCAAATTCTATCCCAAGAAAGTATCTTGAATTTACTCATGTCTTTGGTGACAAAATAGTTACACAAATACTCTTTGGTATTTGAGATGCCTGTTGTGTTACTACCTAGCAGAAGAATATCATTTAGATATGCTACAAGAACCATACTACCATTATTGCGTCATCTAACAAACATAAAGTGATTCATAACACATTGTTTGAAACAAATTTCCATGACAACTTTGTTGAATTTATCAAACCATACTCCAGGACTTTATTTGAGACCGTAGATTGCCTTTTTTAGATAACAAACGATATTCTCCTCCTAAGCAACATACCTCTGAAGTCGTTTGATAAGACCCTGCTCAGTCAAGTCACCATACACAAAGACATTTTGACATTAAGTTGATATAGCCCTAGGCTTTGATTGATAGAAATGGACAGTAGCACCTGAATAGAATTCAACCTATGACTAGTGAGAAAGTCTCAACATAATTAAAACCAAACGTTTGCGAGAATATCTTTACAACCAGATGTACTTTGTATTTGTCTATTTTACCATTAGGTTTGAACATAATTATGTAAACCCAACAACAACCAACAATGGTAGCTCCAGATGAACAATCACCCAACTCCCAAGCTCCTCGCGATATTAATGCCTACATCTTTTCACTTATAGCAGTCTTTCAATGTAAAATAAGCATAGTTGCTCTGTAGTTCTTGGGAACAATCTCAAAAAAATAGACAAGGCCAATTGATGATACATAGGGTGAAGACGATCATAAGAAACAAAAAGTAAAATAGGATGATCAGTGACAGATCGTTTATCTTTGCGAAAAACAATAAGAACATCAATGTCACAATGAGGCAAATCTGTTGGTGTGGAAATTGATTTGGAAAGAGGTAGAAGTGGTGGATGTTCTCGAAGGCAATGATCATAAACATGCAATGGATGAATGGGAGCCATTAATGAACCATATGTGTCAACAATAATAGAACTTCCAATGGAAGTGAAAAAGTAACATGGCCTTGACCTGTAGTTTGAGTGTCGAAAAAAGGTATGGCTTCAAAGAAGGTAACATCTACAGATATGATATATCATCTAGTGGTGAGATTACAGCACCAGTATTCTTTTTGAATCATAAAGTACCCCACAAAGACACATTTGATTGAACAACATGAAAGCTTGTGAAGGTCTAGCGAAAGGTCCTACACACAAACACATCCAAACACCTTAGGAGGTAAATGAAACAGAATACGATTAGAACACAACCTCCTAAGGGAAATGGCTCCAATAATAGCAACAGAAGGTATCCTATTAATAAAGTATAATGCGGTAATAACAACGTCGGACCTAAGATATTTGAGAACATTCAATTAAAGCATAATATGTCTGTATTTTATTTCAACAATTCCATTTTATTGAGGTATGAGAATAGGTAGTTTGATGCAATATCTTTAAAGAAGCACAAAGACTGGCAATCTTATATTGAACAAATTCCAAACCATTATTAATACGAAACAATCAATGAAAAGGAGAAAATTAGATTTTTATTTCAATGAAGAATGTTTTAATAATATTAAGTACATGTGCCTTTTCTTCCAACAAATGTATCCAATATAATACCAACAACCAAACACTAATGACATATGAGACAAATCCCAAACGTCAATCAGCTCAAAAGGAGCATGATTAATATGACTAGACTGACAATAGATGGCATGATGATATTTACTCAACTAATAACACTTACACTCAAAAGACTTCACAAGCATCCATGGCAACACTTGTTAAGCTTGCAAAGAGACAGGTGACCAAGGCAAAGTGCCATAGAAGAAAGGATTCCAGACTCGATATGGACGATAGAAGATCTTTGGGAACATCATCTTGAACAAGGGCATATAGTCCACCACGTTCACAATCCAAATCAATCTTCTTTTCCGTCCGCAGATCCTGAAAAGTACAATGATATGAAAAAAAAAATTACCATGCAGTTTAAAGCTTTGGTAATCATACTAATGGAAAGAAGATTGGTGGAAAATCAAAAATATAAAGAACTTTATCAATAGTAACTTGCAAAGAGACTTGAACAACTCCTTAACCATCAACAGACCATAGACCACCATCAACAATAGAAACAGAATAGCTAAGGGATTGACAAGAAAAAAGGTAAACCGATCACGTGTTTTAGTCATATGTACAGAAGCACTTGAGTCTATCATCTAGGAACTATCTTTAGAAGTTAGAAAGGACTTGTACTTGAGGTAGTAACATGAGAAATTATGGTAAATGACTAGCTGATTTGAAATTGCAAAAAACGCTCATACTCATCCAATGGAATGGTAACTATGTTAGTTGTGCCAAGGTCACCAATATTGTCTGTCATGATAGTCCTGGCCCACTCCGATTTGTGGAATTTGTTCCAACATTTTTCAAAAGTATGATCGATGCACCTACAATAGTCACATTTCTGACTTCCACGTCCTTTCCCTGAAGTAAGACCTTTATCATTTCTACATCCGCATCCTCTGGTGGAACCAACAATGACAGACTGATTTAGGAGTGAAGTGGATGTGCTAGTAAAGATATGCAAAGCCCAAACAAATGTGAAAGAGAGGGATGAAATAATGTCAAAACTAAGAACATGTCTACGGATTTAGGAGGCAATCTTTGGACGAAGAGCAGAAACAAACTTGGCAATTGCAAATCCATCACGATATTCCCTAAGAGTCTTTACATGTGGAACTATGGATTGATGAGTGTCCAGTTCAACTAGGAGAGTACGAAGGGATGTATATAATTCTTGTACTGAGCGATCACCTTGCCGAAGGGAGAAGAATTGCTCATAAATCTTAAACACATGGGAGAAATTTTTCTCATGTCCATACATCTCCTTCAAGGTGTGCCATATTTTCTTTGTCGAGTAAGAAACATGACATCTAAAATAATATTTTGTTCCATATTGTTGACAAGCCACAAGATGACTCCACAATTTGCAGCAAATCAATCATCATAATTGAAATCCTTTGGGAATGATGGATTCTCGGTGATATGTTTAGTTTTCCGATGAACGCATAAAACCATAGTGAAGACTTTCGTCCACAGAAAGTAGTTTTTGCCATTTAGTTTCACAATTGTACCAACACAATTACGCAACCACACATCGTAGGAGGTGCTAGAAGAGTTAGAAATAGAAGACGACACCATGGTAAGCACGAATAGAGGCAGTAGGTAGGTAGTTACGAAGAAATCAACACGTATTTAGGCATAAAACATATTTAAAGGAGCACAAATAGGGTTTCAAATAGAACCATATAGTAGCAACAAAGTCACCAACACAATAGGCAACCTAAACCATGCCTAATGTCTAGGCTACGAGGACCACCGTTTAGGCTGGCTTGGCCATCAAAAGTCCTAATAAGGACCATTTATGGGTTTTGGGGGTGCTCGGAGAACGCTGGTGACTACTAGAGATGTCAGGGAGAGGGTCGATAGGGCTGAAAAGGGCCTAAAGAGGATCAACGAGGTTGGGAGAAGGTCTACAATTCCTTACGGCTGGAGGGTAGTAGTAGTTGTTGTGGTGGCTAGGGGTTTTTTTAAACCTATGCTTTTGATACTATGTTGAATGTAAAAAGAGATCTAGCATTAATTAGTAGAGTCCTCCTATAAATATATAAGTACATAAATGAATACATAGATAGATTTCCATATAAGATTCATATAAGGATCCACTAACACTAATGGTATATTAGTACATCAATCGACATATACAAATAAAATCCTAAAGAATTTTAACAAAAAAATTGTCATCCACTAAGCACACCCATGGTTGTCATATAATTAAATGTGGAGAAGAATCCCTTTCGTTCTCTAGAAGAGAGGGAGATGATTCTAAGGTCCGAAATCCCACATCTGAGAGTAATTGGTGCACTCGTAACATATATAACAAATTGCACACGACTTGACATTATGCTTGCAGCGAATCTATTAGTTAGATGTAGCTCCACTTCTATTGAATGACATTAGAATGGAGTTAATACGCTAATAGTGAATTTATTATCTATTAACTAGATAAAGCATATATTATGTTATTTCCAAAGGACAACTGACATGAGACTATTTTATCCGAAAAGATTCTCTCTACCACTTACTGACTATGTAGATGTAGCATAATTGTTTGATCCCCATAAAGGTAGGTCATAGATAAGATACATTTTCACATGTGACGGTACAATTACTTCATGGAGATTAGTAAAATAGACAGTACTAGCAACTTCGTCCAACCATTCTGAAATAATTACTATTCATAAGGCAGGTCGAGAATGCTTTTAGCTTAGATAAGTTATACATTATATCTAAGTACAAATAAACTAAAGATTTCTAAAGAAGATCTAATGATAATATATAAGGACATCATTGTATACATAACACAATTCCAAGGAGACTTCATTAAAAGTGATAAGACAAAACAAATCTCGTCGAAATTCTTTTATATACATGAACTCCAAAAGAATAGTGAAATTGACTTTAAGCAAATCTGAATCAAGCAAGAATCTAATAAATCTGTTTATAAAGTCATTCTCCACCACAACATTCAAGAAACTGAACCAAAAGATAAGAATAAGGTGTCTTCAAGACCTTACATCATGATTATTGTAATTTTAATTTGTAGGTATTGTACTAATAGAGAGAGATAATGAGAACTATATCCTTTTCCTTCACTTCAGCCTTTTCCCACTGAATTTATCCGTAAGCAAGGTTTTAATGAAGTAGATCTCATTCTTTCCGAATCTTAAAGTATCTATCCCATATTTCATCCAAAACCTAAAGTATTTATAAGTATTTATTTTTTAACCTTATTTCTTAGGTACTATCAGAAAAGGAGTGTTATAGAATATTTGTAACCACCATATGTATCTCCTTGTATTTATTATACCCGTATACTTGTCTATAAATTAAAAAAAGAGGCTTATGTCTCTATATGTTTTTAAGATTTACTTTTCTTCTACTTCTTCTCCACATCTTCTTGTACTTTTCCAGCCACAACAGAATCAACTTTATTTTGCAAGCAAACCAAAATATACATATATATACATAATTATGTAAAGAGTTGCAGGTATCACATAAAAGACGAACCTTTCGACTTTTTATCAATTTATTCTCAGATTCAGCCTTTGCCCGTGATTGACGGCGCCGTAAAATACCACGATATTGCTTTGCATTGACATAAACAGGCTCTTCAACTGCATCTGAAGGCAATGGTAATCCAGGTTGGACACCTGCATAGTAAGGGTGGACCTGAAAGGAATACAAAAAATTATGTGGAGTTACAAACAAAACAGGAAACATGCTAATGTTAGTTTTCTCTGTCATTTAGTAAACTCCCGGACCAGTACAAGTTGAGATAAATTTCAAACCTACCGCAGGCTGTCCTTCCTGGTATGCAGCAATGATACTTCCATAGTAAGGATCCACAAATGGGTAAGCTGCTTGGACCTGCAAAGTTGAAGTGCTTCAATTTTCCTATCTTCTTCCTCACTCTGATCAAAATGAAGTAGGTTTTGACCTTAATTCTTCATGTGGAAAAAAGGGTTCAACCAGAGGATTTTATAATATCATAATAGAAAAGGGGTATATATTCTTTTTCTCCTGTAATTGCTAGAAGTAGCACTCCATAACATAATCAAACTATAAATATTCATTCAACTCTCCTTTCAACTGTCCAATTCAACATATTTCTCAAGTGCCAACCAACCTCAGCTATTGGCATTGACCTGAACTCTTCTTGATTAAATTATTGACTAAAGCAACTTTGGAGTTTAGACATAGGGCTAGCCAAATTTATTCAAAGGACAATGCCTAAATTACAATTCTGTATCACATAAATACCAAAGACAAATTGAAGGCACAATCCTCTTTGGGAGTCCATCCAAAAAATCCAATAAAAACCAACAAAACCTAACAAGTTAGAAAGATCAGATATAACTTTTGAAACTATATTCTGCAGAAGATTCTATAGTAAAAACATGAAAAAGAAATTATTGGACAAAACAGCAGGAACAAAGTAAAATATCACTCTAATCCAATAGTAATTAAATACTGATTTTCAAAAAATAAAAAAACTACGATACTAGCATTTGAAAGATAAAGCAGGCTCACAATATCATAATTAATCAGAGTACAACACAGCACGTAAAAGCTAGATAATGAGTATTCATAGTGAAATGGGAGCCTCAATCAGCTGTACACACATGGTTTTCAAATAACATGGCTCCTTGGGCTATTTCTGCAGTTTCTATGCGGAAGTTTGCAGCATCAAAATGATGAATTCTGATTTTAATTACTGAGATGTACAAGCTGAAGAGTCAATATCCTGATGTAGACTCCTGGTAGGTTTACAACAGACAGATGGTTCTGGGGGTTCAATTTTTGAATAAGTAAAAATTACTTCAGCTTAGTTATATTTGGAAGCACTTTTCCTTACACAGCTTGTTAAAAAAAATTAGCTTTTTATTAGGCCATACTATTTGTAGCTTTTATGAACATAAAGAACAAATTGTTTGCTTTGTATGTCCAATAAGCACTTATGAATTAATCGAAAAACTACATTATCCTCAAACAACCACCACCATTGTTGGAGTTCACCAATAAGCACTTATGAGTCTGCTGCCCTCATTATCACCTGAATTCATCATCATCGGAGTCCATCGCCGTCATCGTTGTCAGAGTTCACCATCGCTGGAGACCACCGTTACCATTGTTAGAATCCACTGTCACTGCTATTGTTGTTCGAGTTTGCCACCATAGACCACCGTCATCACTGTTAGAATCCACCGCCATAATTGTTGTAGCCAGAATCCACCATAGGAGTTTGTCATCATCGTCGAAGTTCACCATTGTCACTGTCAGAATTGGCTACCAATGTTGTTGGAGACCACCATTGCAGCCACCAGAATCCACTGCCATCATTGGAATCCGTCTTCAAAGTTCACCATCGTCGTCGTTGGAAATTGCCACCACCATTGGAATCCACCATCGTCAATGCTATCGTCGCCGAAATCTGCCGATGCCGTTAGAATCTATCGCCACTGGTGCCTTCGTTGCTGACCCTGCTAGCCTTCCCACAGTGGATTCCAGTCGATAGCGACAAATTCTGACGACGACAGTGGTGGGCTGTGAGGGAGGGAAGGACTTCATGTTGTAATTTTATTAAATTCATGTTGTAATTAAAATTAATTTCTGAAGATATCATTAGAAAATTGAGAGACTAATATTCATAATTTTTTAAAAAGTTAACACCCATTAGCTTTTCAAAAAGTTGTTTAATAACTCTTAATACACTAAAAAGTTATAGCTAGTTTTTTTTGGAAAAGCTTGTGTCTTAGACATTATTTGGAAACACTTATTGTCAATAAGCGTTTAACACAACAAGTTGACACAAAAAAGTGTATCCAAACACTACCTTAGAGGACTCAACTTCAGCTGAAAAGTTTCAAATTTTAACTCATGAGAAAACCATTTCCTGGCTTCCGCCTTCCAGTCAGTTTGTTCTTACCAGGTCCTCAACCAGAAACTGAATTACATACAGTCGTAAGTTAAGCAGCCACCAAATATCACAATTCACAAGCAACCAAACTGGTCATGTCAGATAATAATGAAAGTTCTACAAAAATTTTACCGCATTTTGTCCCACATCAAGGTGACTGGGGGGGATCATGAACTGAGTGGGTGGAGGTGCCATCCCAAGAGGTAAATTTCCTGTTGATGGCTGTGGTTGAATATTAAGTTGTAAATGCTTTTGTTGCTCGTCTGTGCCGCCCTCATCTAGTAAGATAATTATTAAATGAATGTGACAACAACAAAGGATTTTATTCTTTAATGAAACTTGAGATCAAGCAGGAAAGATATTGGACTTCATCAATTCAAAACTGTCGTACCAATTTTTAATGGCTTAAAAGATCTGCATACAAAATCTTATTGTTTTGAGAGGCACTCTCAAGATGATTTAACAATTTGGTTTTAAGGCACAAGCAATGTCAGTATCATCAAGAAGATAAAGCAAATGATCAAGTTTGCTAACACATTTTTTTTCAAAACCACATCTTACAGATTAGAGGCACGTGACTAAAGATGAATATGCCAAAAAAGATTAGTAAATAACATCCTTAAACTATGCACATGTCATTACATCTACCTATATATATTTTTAGAAGCTTTTCAATACCCTATGATGTAACCACCAGAGGAGAAAACAATGAATTTTCTATATAAATATATCTCTTGGAAATCTTGAAAGATGACAACCATAGTATAGATAAAAATGTGGTTATCTAGAAATCACATGATTACAGATAGACTAAACAAACTGACAGTTTAAGCATACCTGAATGAGAAGACAGACTGTGTGCTGAGGAAGCCATGAGGCTGAAATAACTTGTTCCAAGTATACAAATATAGCACCACCAGGACCAGATCTAGGCCAAAGGTGAGACTAAGCCAAACACAAAAACAGACTGAACTAACGTTGAGGGTTTGAGCAAAACCAAATTGCAACAGAAGCCACACTCTCCACTAGCACAAACAACAAGAGCCACACAGTCTAGAAACACACAGTTTACCTGAAAAAGAGAGACCCAAAGTCATCACTTGCAAGCGGTCATTAAGAATCGATAGAAATAATGCATAGATATAATAGAAAAACAAGCTGCATAAATGAACCATCAAGATAGCAAGAGAATGGACGTGAAACACATGTTGACAGATAATTCCTGAAAAGGTAGGATATAGAAACAGAAAACACACCAAAATTTTGAACATATATGCATGTGCTGTAGCAATAATAGATAATAAAAAGAGAAAATGAGACATTCAGGTGAATAACAGAAATATAGAAAGAAAGCTATCAAAGAAAGATCAGTAGTAAGAAAAGAAGGCCAACAATAGCATATCAACAACAAAGATTGTTGCAAGACATGTCAAACGGACGTCGATGGAATCACTTTTCCTTCAAAAGCACATTTTGTGAGGTGGATGCCCTAAATGAGTCATGCAGGCATCCAAGAAGTGTCAGTTGTCAGCGTCCAATATGTATAGGACAGTGGCATCCGTCTAGACATGTCTGTACTCCTAGATCATGGTAGAAGCTTCTACCAATCATAAATAAACAAATGCTGCAGCATTAGTAGCCATAGCTGTTTCTCACCCAGAAACAAACCAACCTGTTTGTAACAGCTGAAACCACAAGCATATCATTGGTTAATACAAAAAGACTTCTCAAAACTCACAGGTTTGAAATGAGGAAAAAGGTTCAGTAATCATGAATTTACAAATGAAACAACCTTGTACGGCTAAATGTAAAAAAAAATACCCTTTGTTAATCCACATAAAATAATCATTGCTGTTTTGTAAGGAAATATATGAAAAAGAAACCACCTTGGAGGCTTGGAGTGTTAAATAAAAAAAATCACTTGATAAGTTCACATATAGGGAAATATTGCTGTTCTGTGTCAAAATGTAAATGAAAGTATCAACTAGCCCATAACAACCGTACCACAAAGAAAGTTGTTGCAATTTGTAAGCACTCAAGTGTTGAATGAAAGTCATGTGAAGACAATATCATTAAATGGCAGCCGTAAGGTAACATTTTTTTCCCCAATGCATAACCTCATCGGTCATCACACATTTTTTGTGAATTTACCCGTATTGATTATTTGAGATGCCAATTATTAGGAACCGAAGAGCTAGATGGCTCATATCATTTACTAAAGTTCTCAGTATCTCATTTTTAGCACATAAATCTTAAATTGCACCAAATCACCCTGCTATCCATCAATGATTAGTAGTTATTTTCATCTTAGAAGTTTATGTTACCATTTTGAATGCATAGGAACCTCCACTTACAAATCCTAATGACGCATATTGCAAGTATTAGGGGCTAGTTACCATTTTGAATGCATACAAACCTCCACTTACAATTCCTAATGATGCATATTGCAAGTATTAGGGGATAATTAGCTCCATCCTGACTTCAGATACATAGTCACATTACACAAAAATTGCCTAGTTCCCACACCCCACTTCACCTTGTAGCCTTCCAATGCAACATCTTTATACATGAATAATCTGCCTACAATTCCAGCTTCAGCTAGTGCATCGGCAAAGTCTAAATTCTTCGAATTGAGCCTTTGCCAAAGGAGAAAAAGAAAAGAACTAGCCCTAACCACAAACACCTAAAGACAGTCTCCCCACCTTACAACAGAGTACTGTACAATTCTCCATGAACTAGTAACCACTCACAAATCGCAAAATTTCCCTACACTCCTCCCACTCACACACACACACAAGGAAAAGAAAACAAAAGTTACACCAACGTCCTCGTTCCCACACTCACTGATTCATCCATCAGCTCCCGCAACGAATTGAGAACAATTACAATTCCACAGAAAGCGCGAGAGGATCCCGAAAAAGAAGGAAATAGAAGAACGACGCATGCAGAAAAGATGACACAAGTCCGGGAACAAAACATAAAAAAACCGACAAGGAAATCGCGAACGCGCAATGCTCGACCGCGTCGAATGCAAACAATCGAAACAAAATTCCTTCACCAATCCCATCGTTCCAAGAACAAAATGGAAATTAGGGTTGAGAAACTACGATTTCTCTCACCTGGAACCGCCGGATTCGCGATTTCTCCACCCTCGCGAGCCACCGGGACTCCCTATCCACGCACGTCGTCTTTTCCCACTAAAAAAATAATAATTAGGAGAAAATAAAGGGGATTTTTTGGTCGAGTTTATTCGTACGGAGTTAGTTCGTTCGTTTCGTTAGAAATCATATGTGCGAATGTGGGGTGGGGGCGAAGGGGGCCGTGGTGGTGGAGTCGTGGTGGACGTCCAGAAGATTCCAGGGAGATGGAGTGATCTGGGCCGTCCGTTGGGGTTGGTGTCCGGGATCTGGGGCGGGAAGGGTCGTGCCCGGAGACAGTGAGCGGGGCGGTGGGGTGCGAGTTGCTGGACCTGGAAATCGGCTAGGCTGGGAAAAAGTTCTCGGTCTTGACCAATGTCATGTTAAGTCATCGTGGTCTTAATTGATTTATTAAGATTATGAAAATTATAAAAATTAAATGTAGATATCTATTCATAAAAGTAAATATCTGTTTTACGAGATGAACGTTCACTTTTACAGAATAGACATTTATTTTTTTGGATAAAATACTCTATCCAAAAAATGAATGTTTGCTTTTATGAAATGGGTGTTTATTTTTTTAATTGACATCTATTTTTTAATATCATATATTTAAGATCTATTTCAAACCTAAACAAGGTTAAAAAATGAACTCATGTCAAATAGGTCGAGTTCAAGTTTTGGCTCGAACCATGTTGTGTCTAGTCGTAAGGAAAAAAACCCCAACCATAGCTCAACACCTTCATATTCAACCCGGATTGGGTCGATTATTGTTGCGAGTTGGAGCGGCTCGACTCTATTTCCAAGTCTACGTGGCTCATGTTGTGTTTGTGGCAACTGCTCACGCTGTCCATGTGAGAAAGACTTGTGATTGTGTCCTAACACCTGGTGGACGGTCCCGATGTAGGCATCCAAGTTGGTTCCTATACAAGGATGAGCTGCATAGATACTATGATCATGGGCTTTGGATCTGGCTAAGTATCACTACATTATTACTTTGTTCCAAAGCAAGTCTATGAGGACAAAAGTTTTCTACCAGTAATGGATTTTTCTTGTTCCGTTTTGAAATAGTGGTGCTATCACAAAGTAAAAATAATTAAAGAAACAATTACAGAAGACCTCTCTCTCTTATGGCATCATGGCGTCTCTCTCTCTCTCTTGTGGCATCATGGTGAGCAGTGGTTGTGATGTTGATTGGAGGTTGCGACGTCCACCCAACCATGCTGCAAGGACGAAGGAAGGGCAAAAGTTAAAGGTGCCATTGTTGATGCAGGCGATGGCAAAGTCATGGTCGATCTCCTTCTTGTTTGGAGGCTTAACAGTTATCTCATAGAAATACAAATTATGTTTTATAGAAAACAATAATCATATCTCGTAACAAAATATTTATTAAAAGAAAATTCTTACTTATGTTAGAACGTTTTGTTTATTTTCTTTCTTTCTTCCTCTTTGTTCATCTCCTTTCTTACGATGAGAGACTTATAAAATCATATCCCATTTGATTTAATAATCATATTTCTATATTAAAGAATATATCTCATCTATATTAAAACAATCACATCAAGAAACTACTTCCCCTCATATTTCCCTAGTTTTAAACTCGAGAAGGGAGGATGTCTCGTCTTTCTTCACCAACTACACTAGAGTAGTTGGCTATGTCTCATAGAAATGTAAATCATGTCTTACAAAAAACAAATCATGTCTCAAGCAGTTTAAATCATGTCTTACAAAAAAAACATTATGTCTCACATAGAACAAATCATGTTTCATAGAGTACAAATTATGTCTTATGACAATCAACAATCATATCTCACATAATACAAACAATCACCTATCTTACCTATCTCAAACTATGTCTCATAACATAAACATTCACGTCTCACAGAGAATTTAAGTTATTTCATGTCATTAACATTGACATAATTATTCTGTTACATAGTCATATCTCACAAATAATCATGCCTCATTTTAAGTAATTCATGTTACATTAGTTTACATTCTTGTCTCACATAATTTTCATCTCTGTTAAATTACATTCAAGGCACATAAAATACAGATTGTGTGTCATGGCAAAGAATTCAACATCACTTAGAAATATAATCAAATCATACCTCATCTGAAGTGGTGGTGGTCTCCAACCATTTTTCGGTCTTCATGTGTTAGATTTTGCATTCTAGGCATTGAACCTTAAAATTTAACTCTTTATTTTGTATTTCAATTCCAAGTTGTATGCATTAAGATGCTTATTTTCCATTTGAAGATTTGAATCACTTAGTATCTCTAATTCATTTGCTTAATCTTCTTTTTTTGTGGAATCTTCTTTTTCCTTTATTTTCTAGTCTTTGTCTTTCTTCTTCTCTCTTTTTTTTCTTTTTATTTTCGTCCTTTTCCTTTGTCCTTTGATCTGTTATGTTCGTTGTCTTTATATCAAAGAGTTAACCCCTTGGTTTATTCCTCGTGGCATAAAAAACTCTATTCTTCAAAAGAGTATGGTATAAGAGCATCTTTTTTCATTAGGGTGAACACATTTTAATTAACCATAAGAGCATCTTCTTTCGCTATGTAGTACGTATGTAAGTATAGGTCAATCTCATAGAGAATAGCGTTTCAAAAATTATTATTATTTGTTAGTTAATGATAGAATAAAAATTCAGATTTAGAAGTTAATTGATTTTAAATACTTAAGAAAACTTCAGAATAAAAGAGAATTAGGGTTTTTGAATCTATTCTTGTAAATACAGATGCATGATTAAATCCATACTCTATCTCTCTATTGATCTAAATAATTTTCAATGATTAGTATTCAAGGATCTAGAAGATGGTTAAATTTTATATTCTAGATAATCTCGCTCTGATACCAATTGTTAGATCGAAAAGCTTCTTTAAATGAGGTGACTAGAGAATTTTAATGTTGAAAGGTGTAATTTAACTACAAGATAAAAACTTGTTTAATAATTTCAAGTAAATAATACAAATAAATAGAGTTGAGAGTTAGACTAGAAGCATGCACATAAGGATATGAGAGACAATGAAAAAAGAACATAAAGATTTTATAGTGGCTCGGCTAATATTGACCTAGTCCACTCCTCGAGAGTTTCCTTAATCTATAACTCATTTACTTTGATGTACCCTTCGCCAAACTCCTCTTAAATTAGCGATGGTACTCCTCACAACCGGAGAAGTGTTAGACCCTTGATGCTTTACAATGAAGTGCTTTATTTTACAATTCCAAGCTAGTTATTGATCTCCCAAATAGGTTGAACAATGTGGAATGATGGAAATTTAGCTTACTTTCTTTCTTACTATGGCAATGGATGGGAAATGACTTAGAATAGCTTACAAACAAGATGAGAATTGCAGGTTGTTAGCTTGTATATCTTTTTTTTTGGGTTGAAAGCGATCCTATTTATAGAAAAATATTGAGTAGGTCTTGCGTCTTACGTCTATAGGCTTCCCTCCAACGTTTATAAACAACTAATGATTTGGCATGCCGATCAATTCAATCGATCAAAGTCCTCAACGGTCGACCATTTTGGTAGATCGAAAGTAATTCGGTATGTCGAGGATGTTTTCGGTTATAAACTCAATCAGTCTAGATTTCAGTATACCTAGAAATATCCAATATGTCGTTTTTATTCTCAGTTGTGAATACTTTCGGTTAACTTAGATTTAGTATACTGATAATATTTGGTATGTCCAAATTAACCCTAAACCTATTTTTATGATATTTCTAAAGTTTTTACTTGGGTTGCCACACCGCTCTCGCGAGGAGGAGGTGAGGTGAGGAGGCCACACTATCTTCCTAGGGTTTTGGAGTATTTAGGAGATCATTACATACATCCTATGAGTACAAGAAGAAAGTAAAAATTATATCAAATTAGCTCAAAGTATGATTTATTATCATTAAAAATAAATATTCCAATATATATTTCCTACAAAAAATAGTCAAAAGAGGAGGAGGACGAGATTGTGCACGATCGTGCGTGATTGGCCGGAAAAGGTAAGAAACCTTACTCTGTTACCACTTTGATGACGTGATTTCATTTACATATATAGTAGATTTTGCTAGTTAACTAGGACTTCAGGATATAGATTTTTTAGGAATATTCCTTGTCTATTTTTCCTTAATAGACCATTCCTATTTACATATGAGGCAAATAACTCCTCATATATCTTCGCCCATAACTGCCTTCGATAATTAAGGGAGAAATTTCCTCTCTCTACTATGACATGGTATTCAATGACCATTTTTCAACAACAATGTTCATGTAACCATATCTACATAATCAAATATATCATTAATAAATTCAATTAAAAAGAAATAAAAACAAAGAGAATTCTATGTTTTCAACTACTTACAATGAGAGTTATAATGCAACCTCAATTCAACATCTCTATTAACACTCCATCTACTATTGCTTTGATAAATTTTGATTTCACATTAAGGCCTTCTGGAACCCCAAGTATACTTTCCTATTGTGCCTAAATCATCCACATATTTAAGTAAAAATGGCTTTAATTTGCCATTTCTCTTGCTGAAAAGAAATGTGGCAAAAAGTATAGAAACAGTAACTTCATAGTCCTCTCAAAATCATTTGTCTCAATGAGACCTAAGATATTTGTCTCAATGAGGCCTAAGATTTTATTTAAAATATCAGACCTTGTGAATTCACACCCTTTCAAATAGCTTTCAATAGTTGTAGATTTGATGGGGTTATGAAAAGATATAGACTTTTCACCCATTGGAAGCCTAAGTACTAAACAAAACTCAATTTGGGTGTACTTTAGGAGTTTGCCTGTAATAACAAATCCTTCTCTATTCTCATTGTACAAACTGATAAATAAATCTAATAAATTTCTTTACAACTTCAATGTATTCATCATGAAAAAAAATTAGACAAATGTAGTTTGATCTATTAACTCTCAATGACAAGGTTATAAGTTTGTAGGTAAGTCTATGATAGTTTTGACAAAATTCGTCTGGGAGTAATGACTCTCTGATACATAAAGAGTTTCCAATGTCTTCTTTCTTGAAATAAATGACTAAAAAAACAAACAAATAATTGCACATGTGAACACAATGCTTATAGTTCATAAGACTATTATAATTAGAAAAGTACACGTAAAAAAGAACTTGCAATCTTAACCTTTTGTGGTATAAGGAGTGGTGTAGGAAGTGGTGTAGGATTTTTTTATTAAATTTGTATTTACAATGAGTTAAGCCAAATTTATCAAAATAGATTCTAGATGTTGACAGGTGGTCATGAAGACCACCGTTAATTACAGTCAAAGGAGAAAATGGTCGTAGTTTAATAGCTTTGATTCGTCGGAGTTATTGGTCGGCGTAAATCAAGGAACCGTTACTGGGGCGGAGGGAAGTGGAGACGTTGAGGCTCCACTATAAATAGATGGAAAAACAAAGGAAAAATCATCGAGAAAAACTTACCTTGTTTCTTGGTTAAATCCGCCTCGTCGAAGCCCCCATACGACGATCAACAAGTGGTATCAGAGCGAGGTTACTCCGCCGCTGTCCGCCCCTCTGCACTCACAAGTTGCCGTCGCCCTCTGTCCCTTGCCTGCGTGCGGAAACTCCCCTACTCCGCTCGCGGTCGCCTACTTCCCTGTCCACATGCGTTGTTGCCTCCTCCTCCACTCGTGCGGCACTGTCCCTGCGCACCACGCTGTGACCTCCCGTGCAGTCGTTGACCACCCTCTCCTGCGTGACCATCTACGCCTGCACGTGTGCACCGCCGTCCGCACGCCCCTCCGCCGATCTCCGCCGCTCTGTGCCGCCACCAGCGTCGGCGAACCCCTTTCCAACGCACACCTCCTCTGTTGCGGCCCCTCCTTCCCAACCCACGTCTGTTTTTCACGGGTTAGGCTGTTTTTACATAATAAGGGGTGGGTGATATACAAGATACATGATTAAATAATTAAAAATAATAAGGAAATGGTATATTTAAATTTAAATGCATATTGTTTATATCTTGTTTGAAATTATGCAAGTTTGAAGATATAAATTGAAATTTAAAATTTTTGCATGATTTTTGAAATTAATAAGTTAAGTGGTCATTATTCTCTAATAATCTGTTATAAAGATTAATAATCTTTAGAAACTTAGATCTTATATATTATTGCATGTTTTGATAAGAAATTAAAGATATTAATGATTAATTTTTTTTGCATGTTTTAAGAATCAGATATATATCTGTTGTTAAGAAATTAACTATTAAATTAAGTTACATATTTGATTAATTAAATACTTGATCAATCTGTAATTAGAAAACACAATATCTGTTTTAAAATTCACCGACGCACATACCAGGCACCTAAGTGGCGCACCTAGCAGGCCCACATAGGTGGCGCATCTCACAGGCGCACCACTCCGGCGCACCTGTTTTGGTGTAGTAAGTTCTTCTTTTGAATTTTGATTGGAGAATTCATAAATCTTGTTAAGTTTTGAATATTATTTTAGTTTTGGAATTATTGGTCATTATTGTTGAAAAATCTATAAATACATTTTGATGATAACAAATGATATGTGATTAAATGTTATATATTCACTTCAGAAAATATGAAAAGCATTTATGAAAGCAAAATATTCTATTATATATATTCGGACTTACATGCCAAGATAGAAGCTTTTTGGAGCTTAGATCATTTTCGACATACCGAAGTTTTTCGGTATTCCGAATCAGGAATAATCGGAACATTGCTCGGAGCACCGAAATTCAAAGCAATCAAAAGATTCCAGAAATTCG
>JAMKQA010001395.1:0-14115 GCA_024699735.1 Posidonia australis
ATAATTTAACTAACAAAAATTCAACAATTTCATATTAACTCGTACAAAATATGAATCTATGAATACATTGTTTATTGACATATAAATTTTAAAATCGTTTCATTTTTAAATAGTAAATATCATGAATGTTGAATGTTGATCAAATAATCCTACGCTTGAATGTTGATCAAAACTATCATTTGAATTTCACATCTAATTAACAAATTTTAAGATATGCATATAAATTTATAACTCGTAGGCTTAGTTTTACTTAAAAAATTTTATTTACCTATGATACTTATAATTGAAATTTCAAAATTAATTATTCTTTGTCTATTGGTTTTACATATGACAGATCATATCCTACGATTGAAAATTTGATATTACTTACATATTATGAAAATAAAATGGAAACTCAATTTACATAAAGTAAGTCCCGATACTCATTCTACTTTTCCATATATATATATATATATATAAAAGATGGAATGAGCCTAGGAACTCTCTTATTAGATGTGAGTCTCATCTTAAATCTCTTGAATATTTCATTATATATTGATTATATGAAAAATCTAAACATTAGATTTTGATGTAAATTATCTAAAAAGACTACAAATAAAAAATCTAGTCAATACAAAACTTTTAGCTTAATAATTTAACTTGCAAAAATTCAACAATTTCATATTAACTTGTAAAAAAAATGATTCTATGAATACATTGTTTATTGATTTCAATTTCAAAATCACTTCATTTTTAAATGATAAATATCATGATGAATGTTGATCAAATCCATCATTTAAAATTCACATCTAATGGACAAATTTTAAGATATGCATATAAATTCATAGGATTATTTCTATTTAGAAATTTTTATTTACCTATGATACCAATAATTGAATTTTCGAAATTAATTTATTTTTTGTATGTTTGTCTTACATATGACATAGGTCATATCCAACGGTTAGAAATTTGAATTCACTTACGAATTATGAAAATGACGTAAGAGCTCAATTTACATAAAATAAGTTCCTAATACACACATACGCATACACACACACATATATATTTATATATAGAGAGAGTAATGATCTAGTTGGGCCCAAATCCAAACCGTTCACTACAAATGTACAGCTCACATCTCAACCATTTATCTTGAAATGACAATTACCGTAAAGAAACGTAAAATACCACAATTGACTTAACAACAACAATTAAGGAGGCGTGTATACCTATTTCAAATCACGTCAGTTAATTCAAATGAATGATCTCTTAAATTACAGTGCACAAATTTTACCACTCTCGTACTTTTCCTTTCACCCATTTTCTCATTCGATTTTCTTCTTTAGCTTCCAACCTCCTATTGCAAATTGAATGCTGGTACCTGCAATTTCTGATTACTTCGTCACCGATTGAGCAGTGTAAATCGAAATTACGGTAAGAACATTCTAACAAACAATCGTTCATTTGAGACAGGAAATACAAGATTAGAGGTATGGAGAAAAAGGGATCCAAAATGTCTATAACCCTTGGTTGTCGGAGCAGATAATCGGACGGAAACACGTTCAAGCACTGCCCTTGTCCCCTAACATGCTTTCACCAACACTAATGTAACGACCTAGATTTGGAAGTGGTATTTTGGCCAGATATTTTAATAGAGTTCTATGTTACACTAAGTCCCCTATGTTTAGTGTGAAATACAGCTCTAATAGCATGCTACGCTTGGATTAGTGGGTTTCTAGTCTTTTTGGTTTCTAGCCTTAGATTTACTCTATGCGCTGGTGACGGATCTCAGTTTACACGAGTCACGTGAACGTGAAAGGTTGCGTGATTTGGTCTCGTGTGGTAGCTTCCTTCCCTTCTTTCTTTCTTTCCTTCCTTTCTTTCTCTTTTCTCTCCTGGGCTCCACTCCTTCCTCTCCTTCCTCTTCTTCTTCTTCTCCTTCTTTGCTACTGTAGACACCCCAATATGCTAGCAAATGAACCAAACCCTAACAAGATTCTAAGAAACCCTAAAAAACCAAATAAAACTCTAAAAAACCAAACAAAACCCTAAAAAGTCCTAAAAACCCTAGAAAAACCCTAAAAAAATAAACAAAACCCTAAAACCTAGGTTAAACCCTAATCTTAACCTTAAACCCTAGGTTAAGACTTAAATTAAATTTAAAATCCTAATCCAAACCCTAAACCTAGGTCAAACCCTAAACATAGGTCAAACCCTAAACCATAAGTCAAACTCCAACAACCTTAACCACTTCCCACTTCACTCCAACCACCTTAACCACTTCCCACCTCTTTTTAACCACCTTAACCACTTCCCACTTCACTCCAACCACCTTAACCACTTCCTATCTCTTCTTAACCACTTCCCACTTCACTCCAACCACCGTAACCACTTCCCACCTCTTCTTAACCACGTTCCACTCTAACCATAACAACCAACTAAGTCATTTGGAAGCTTATAAATAGCCCCATTTGCAAGTGAAAAGGGGATTTTGGAAAATTAGGAGAAGAACTTCCCAAAGCTTTTTCTCCCAATTAGAGCTACCAGAGTGATCCTGAAGCAAGGAGGAAGCTCGTGGAGGAGAGAAACCAAAGTTTCCAATCATCTCCGACGAGCTACGACGAGCTCTGACGGCCAAGCTCACTACTAGACCAGGTATGCCTTTCTCAGACCACTATTTACTTCAAAAAAGCTCTCCTAGGTCTCCCTCTACCTCCCTAGATCGATTCCAACGGAGCTAGAGGCCTCCTCTGGTCGGAATCGTGTTCCCAGGCCTCGTCGGAGCAATTTTCTGGTGGCTTAGGTGGGGGTGTGAGTCCAGGGCATGACCCTGGCCCCAGAGTGCTCGAACCTCTTTCACAGACCTCCCTCTTTCTTCTCCACCCATCAAAGCCCCACTCCAGTCGCTGTGGAAGCCCTCAGTAGGAGATCGTCGGAGTTGCGCATCGTCCCCGTCGTTGGGGAAGACGATTGAAAACAGCGAAGGGACGCACGCCTCCAGCCCCGCCGTGCCTCTCCAATCATCCAGAAACACTCCACGGCATGCCCCCAATACACCGGAGCCTTCAGAGTCGAGCCACGAGCCCTGGATCACCTCCGTAGTCGAGCTCACCGGAGTTGGATCGCGTTAACGGCGAGCTAGGTCCGAGGATGGGGGGAGTGCCCCATTCTAGCTTTTGGAAGAGGGGAAATGCTCCACACATCATTCCCAAGCCTCTTAGAGCCCTGGATCACGCGTCGCGGCCCTCTAGCAGCCGCCTTCATCTCCAGCGTCGTCACTGGAGTGCCATAACGGCGAGGGAGACGGGCAGCCTCTTCCAGCCGTTGACTCCTCGATCCAGACCATTAGATTTCTCTGTTTCCTCTTCTTCTTGCTCCCTGTGAGGTCTGATCTTAGATCAGGCCATGGGATAGCCTCTGAGAGCCCCTTCGGCGGTCGTCAACAGCGGAGTTCCGTTACCGGCGGCTGTCGATTCTTTTTCTTAAAAATAAAATAAAATTAGGTTTTCTTTTAAATAATTTCTGAACTTTTTGTTTTCTTAAATTTAGGTCCTTATTTTCTTACAAGTAGGTCCTTTCTTCTTACAATTAGGTCCTTGCATTTTTTTTTAAATCGTTTGAATAAAGTTTGATTTGAAAATATTGCAATGTACCCCCTGAGCTTTCTTAATAATGTTTTCCAGGCTTAAAAGTTTGACAAAACCCCCTAGAGTTACTTTTCTTACATTTTGAGTCTAGCATTGTTGCATTTAAAACCCTAAGTTTCATGAAAATAATTTTGAATGCATATTTCTCTAGTTAAATTGCATTTAAAACCCTAAGTTTCATGAAAATAATTATGAATGCATATCTCTCTGATTAAATTGCATTTAAACCCCTAAGTTTCATGAAAATAATTCTAAATGCGTATTTCTCTGATTAAATTGCATTTAAACCCCTAAGTTTCATGAAAATAATTCTGAATGCATATTTCTCTGATTAAATTGCAAATTAATCCCCAGATATTCAAACATTCACTCAAATATGCTCAAAAATTGCTTTTAAAATCCTAAGTTTCATGAAAATAATTTTGAATGCATATTTCTCTGGTAAAATTGCATTTAAACCCCTAAGCTTCATTAAAATAACTCTAAATGTATGTTTCTCAATCTAAATTGCAAATTAAACCCGAAAAATTCAAATATTTGCTCAAATGTGACTTAAATTGCATTTTAGCCCTAGAATTTTACTGATTTCACACTGAATGCACATTTTCTAGGGTAAATTTACATGTCAGTCCCTAGAACTTTCTGTTTTCAAACATGGATTCTTTTTCTTGCATATTTTGCCATGAATTTCTACAGAATTGTATTAAATACATGTTTTGATGGCAAAATTGCATTTTGACCCCTAAGAATCTTCAATTTGACCAAAAATTCATAGTTTTACACATTTGACCTCAAATTTCTTCAAAATTACATGAAATGTGTTTTTCTATGTATTTTTGATGATTTAGCTTCAGAATTTCAGTTTTCACTCAGAATTTGGGAATTTTGCACAAAAGCCCCTGGAATTTACATTTTTACACTCACACATGCATTTTATACATTTCGTTGCTAATTTTCTTGCATATATTCTCGTACTTTCTTCCTTGCATTGGGCACGCGTTTCTAACTCATTTTGAGCTTGGTTTTCTCATCGTTTTCTAGATTTCTTTCGATTTTCGCATTTTTGATTTTATTTGGCTTTCCATCGCCCGAGGGCGTACATTAACAGGCTTAACAATGCTGACATTGTCCTGAATGAGGATTATTTTCCCTAATTTGATTTTCTCTAATTTCTTCGAGTTTCTCGCTGATTTGCGTGACACTTTTCGAGAGTTTTCTCGATTTTCACGATTTTCCTCATCGCCCACGGGCGTACAGTAAAGCGGCATTCTCAATGCCTACATTTGTCCCTTGGATTAACTTTTTCCCTTTTATTCATTTCTTCTCTTTGATTTGGCATGTCTTTCAGCCATCTTTAGCATATGCATTCAGAATAGGCAAGCACACACCCAATAGACCATTGGCAATTAGGAAACCTAGAAAGACCGAGTTCCTCGGGCACATGGAGGTGCCAAATCCCTACCTCATGCGTAACAAGAATCCTTACCCTTTCTCTAGCCCGCATTGATTTGTGCATTACATCCATTAGGCACGGAGCATACATGTTTACTTCATCTTGTTTTCCTCTTGGTTTTCTTTTGTGTTTGGTTTTCCTCGTCTTTCCATTAAAAGACTAGGTGGCGACTCCTTTCCTTATCCTTTCTTATCATTCCTTGGTGTTTCTGAATTTGGTCTTCTTTTCCGGATTCACCATCTTCGCCGTGACAGTATCAGGACTCCTCGTGTGTTTTCACGCACCATAAGAGCGTCGTGCAGGGTTTTACCGGCATGGTCACAGGAACTGGCGACTCCGCTGGGGATAACCAGGTTTGGGCTTTCATTTTTGGTTCTCTTGCTTGTCTTTGGTCTATATACTTTGTGCTTGTTTGCTTGTTCTATTTGCTTGTACATATTTGACTGAACATGCTTTTTACACCATTGCCATGCCACCACACATGCACATGACCTAATTCATGCTTTTTTTGTTGATACTTGCTTTTATTCACCCACTTGTGAGCACTACATGCCATGATCATGTCTTTTGCTTGTTGACTGACTTTTTAGATGCCGTGATTGTGTATTTTCCTCCCTTTATTTGTATTTGCCATGATTAGGAGAGTAGAGACATGTTTGCCTCCCTATCTGGTTAAAATAAAACACACAAACTCATATGAACAAATAATAAGGCATAACTAGAGACAAATGCTCACAAATCCCTATGGTTTAATAAAATGCAAGTAAAGGACACAAAAGCATATCGCATGATTGATCATATAGGGCATGCATCTTCTCCTCTAAGTCCACCCACAGTTTACGAAGGACAATTCTAGTTGCCCGTTCTATAGCATTGGCATAGGACGTGTTGCTAGTTTGTCCCCCCTTGTCTAGGGTCGTGTCGGTGCTAGTAGAGGGTACAGCTCCATGCTACTGCAGAAGACAAGGCCACCAACACATCACTCGTTCATTGCCTGCTCTACGGCCAGGATTTAGAACGGGAACCTTACTTTTCTGACCAGAGTCAAAACCCAAACCCATGAGTGCGTCCTATGTGGTCAACCCCATATAGGACATGCATGGTGAGAGAGTGCACTTTAGGACATTCATCTGCATTGTGTGTCATGGCATGCCACTTTAATAACTCGCATATGTCTTTGCGTCTTTGTCCAGGTTCTGATACCTGTTTTTTTTGCTTGTCGTCTCAAGTAGCTTGTTGTGAGGTCCTCAACTAGGAGCTCAGGTGTCTTTGTTGCTGGCGGCCTCCTATGGTTGTTTTCTCTTGCCTTTTCTGAACTACTGATCACTTTTTGAATGTAGTTCATCTTAGAGCTCGTGCGTTTGTCTTTGTCGTAGCTCCATTCATATTCGCTCGTAGTCAGCCATGGCCCAATCGACCAGCAAGCCCCCTGTTGTTGTCTTGGAGGAAATCCTTGATTCGGTTCCTTAATCTTTCACTTCTTGTAGTTTCCCTTCCCTCCATACATTCCGTTTTGGAGTTCAAGGAGACTCTGTACCCACTTTGGGGCATTCGCAAGCACTCATTACTCAGGAGCCTATTGTCGAATCCATTGCGATAATTTCTACACAGGTTCCAGAAGTGCCAGATGCACCTCCTTCCTCAAGCTTTCCTATTCCAGGAATTCAGTCGACTGCGGCTACTTCTGCCATAGGGTCCGTCCCTTTCCCGCTCTTGCCTTCTGACTCGTCCATCAGTGAGTCTTCTGCCATGCAACCATAGCATCTGATGGCTCTTGCAAGGAGGATGTAGTGCATGGCTCTCTATCCTGGTCCTACTTCTGCTCCTTTTCCCTTAACCCCTGTGGTTTTGATGCAGGCCACCTTAGCATTGCAGGCTCATTTCACAGCACTATCGCCCATACCATCGCCTCAGCTCTTCACTGCTCCGATAATGAGGGCATCATCTTTGCCTCCTACACCCTCATTGCACTATGCACAGCATGTGACTCCATCACCTGGTGGCCAGTCGTTTAGGCTGGACGGAGAGCAATATGCCTCAAGTTCGTTGCCCGGAATCGTACCGGCATAGCAACTATTGCTCCCTCACACTGCATCTTGCACGACATAGCATGCAATCCATTCATTCCCTTTGCATCAGATTCAGGCTCATCAACGCATGACATCTTTACACTCAGCACCTACGCACAGGTATGCTGGCCCTTATGCCTTGACACTAGGAGGCGTTAGGGTGGATCTGGAGGAGCGCACACGCGCGACCCATACGACATACGTGGAACCCTCATCGGCGGCTCCTGTCTCATCAGTAGCAACTTCAAACCCCCTCCTAGCAAGGATCGACGATCTGGAAAGAGCACTTCGTCAAGTGCAAGGCGGGGAACACCAGTCCTACCACTTCCGGGACCTCTGCTATTTTTCAGAGGCGACACTCCCCTCGAATTTCCGTATCCCAGAATTTGAAAAATGTAACGGTAGTGGCTGCCCAATATCTCATTTGAAGGCGTATTGCGGAGACCTCGCGCAACTTCAGAGCGATGAGAGGCTTCTGATCCACTTGTTCCAGAAAAGTTTGACAAGGTCGGCACTTAGATGGTTTACATCCCTCGACATTGCCTCTATCACAACTTGGAACGACCTCTCTAAGGCGTTCCTGCAGCAATACTCCTTCAATCTTGACTTGATCCCTAAGCGAGAAGATCTTGTCGCAATCTGGCAGGGTCCCCACAAGTCATTTGGGGAGTATGTTGGTCGTTGGCGTACACTAGCCTCCCAGATCAAGAATAGACCCTTTGATGAGGATTCTATCGAGATCATTATAAAAGGAGCACAACCAGCGACTGGGACTCTACTCAGCATTCAGCCCATCACTACTTTTGCATCTCTGATTCGGGTTGGCACTTGCATGGAGAATTCGCTAAAAGGTGGGAACTTCCCTACAATCTCTACATTCGCCAAGAAGGCCACTTCTTCTGGTAGCAACTTCAACAACAACATTGTCAACACTGGCAATATCAAGAGGGCAGTCGTCGCTTTCATCAAGCCTTCCAAGAAGCCTACTAGAGTGGAGGGCCAACCTGATTGGAACCAATTAGCATTTGCAACTAGTTCTCCACACACCATATACACACACTCCATCGTTGAACCAGTGCATCACGTCGCACTAGTTCGACAAGAACAACAACCTAAGCAGAGGCACGGTCGTCGCACTGAAAATGACTTCACTCTGCTTGGAAGACCACTGAGTGCCCTCTTCCCTAAGATTGTGTCGCTTTTGCGACTCCTAGATCTTTGTCCGCCACCAAACCCACTCCCAAAGTGGTATGATGCAGGTGCGCATTGCGATTATCATCGAGCCCCGGGACACTCGACTGATAGCTGCCACACTCTTCGGGATGTTGTTCATGGCTTGATCGACGATGGAGCTATTGTCGTCAATGCGCAGGAGGCAATATCCACACCTGCACCAACATCTGCACACCCTAGTATAGCCAACCTCTCCTCATCTGAGCCTGCAAGCTTTGAGGATGTTTGAACTTCAGGGGTCTTCCTCTCTCTCCCAGATCTTTCCCGGGGAATCCATCGGGCCTCATTAGCCTAGTTTGTTCTTTTGTCTTTTCTACAACATTCACACATGTCGCTCTTCTTCTAGTTCCTCTCTTGCCTAGTTTTTTCTCTTGTCTTTTCTCAATTCTGTCCGACGGCACTCATATGTGCTACTCTTGTTCTTGTTCCCTTATCGGGGGTTCAACCTAAAGTTTGCCAGTTTGCCATGCACTGATCTAACCCAGCACGTGCAAATACCCTAGATCAAGTAGGATACAGCCGTCATAGTAGATACCAACTCCAGCAGAGATACAATCTTAATGTCATCAGCAGATTCAACATTCACAGCGACAGTCTCAGTTCCAATAATGGTTTTGATGGCTTCGGTTACACCTACCTTGATTCCGGTTTCTAGTGGCACTTCTAGGAGTTACTATGAACCCTAATGGCATCGGTAAAACAGCAACAACAAGGGCTGGAGCTGTATCCTTTTCTTTTGTTCCCTTTGTTTTTCTTTTTGCATCACCATATACCAAAAAAAAAAAAAGAAAGAAGAAAAAGCATAAAAGTTGAAAAAAAAAGAAAAGAAAAAACACAAAACGGAAAAACATCAAGAACAATTAAAAAGGGTAGTTTGCTTGTCAATCACATTCTGTTCGATGATGAAAAAATGGAAAAGCTCGCCAATGTCAGAATGGATTATCCCTCCTCAGTTGTCACTACTTAGACAACTAAGTTAGCAAGGGAGCCATCAAGCATCAAAGCCAGACAAAATGTCCAAGCTCCACAAGGATTTTGCACCTCTAAGAGGGAGATAAAATGTTAGGGGTGACTGAGAGTATGAGCCAGAAAAGAAAACATACAGTCGCAAGGGCATAAAGGAATAGAGAAGATAAAAGGCGAAGACAGAAGTCAGCCCATGAGTGAGAGGCGTGCGTTGTAGCTCTACCCTTACCATATTTTGGAGAGGAGTTGGAGTATGCGCTCAGCAAAATCACACCTTTGAGGGACTAATCCACCCTCTTGCAATAAAGGCCTCTTAAATAGATCGGGCGCTTATTACCTCCAAGACAAGGTTAGAGTGAAACCGCATGCCTATGAGGGAGTAAAAGAAAAGACAATGATATTAAAGGAAAAAAAGTAGGTGCAGGACCTTAAAGAGTTTGGCATGGAGTCAGGTCCATTACGCTACCTTATGTAGTGGCAACTGAGTCGAAGGTGTCATCCTCTTCTAACAGGCATACAGCATTCCAACCTAACTGAGGGCAAACAAACAGCTGAACTAAATAAGCAAACGATCCAGATAATGAACTCATTGAACGAGTGAAGCAGTGAATGCAGAAAACAAGCAACTAAAATCACAAGGCATGCATTTCTTGATCAAACAAAAACTCACTCTTAAATAAATAAATTGCTCACAATAATAGAGTCCACAACAATAATAATAATCATCATAGCCTTGCTTGGATGAATCTTTTTGTTTGCATATAGACTTGTTCAATAGGACCTGTGCCAAGTGCTTTTAGCCAAGCACATTTCAGCTCCTCAGTAGTCAAAGTGCATATACAGTGAAGACACCAGTTAGTGCACAAGCTACACGGACCTACAGAATCAGTAATGTGACAGCAATTCCTTTGCAATAGTTCAAGTGTAGTAAACACTGTTTGTGGAATGCTTGAGGACAACACAGCCAAATACATGTTTGTAGCCAGAGCCCAATGACATAATAAGTAGCAGAACAGAGAATAGCCAGCCTAAGACAGACTATGATGTATCACATTACTTCCTGCCATCGGAGTATAGCTCAAGACAGTGGATGAATATACATGCCTCTAGTCAGTGAACAAGTGTGTCTCTGGCCTCAACCAAAATCAGCCACGGCCACTTCAGTGATTCAAAGTATGCCCACAATCACAGTCAAATCCTCAAGTCTTTACATCCTCAAGTGGAGCCCAACACTTCCCAGGGTAGCTTGGCTCAATGCCAAAGGCATCCATTTTGCCTTGGTATCTCCTAATTTGACTTCTGTTTCCACTGAGCATCATTCACCTGTATGCTAGGGGCATGTCAGCTGCTTTCTAGCTAGGCTCACACAATCTGTTACTTGGTTCGTCAAGGGCAAGATAGTTGTTCTCTAATCAGAGCCTACATGTCAAATGATTAACGGAGACAACAACATGGCAGTGGACTCTACGCAATAATCCAGAATTTGGCTAATACAATCAGAAGGATATCCTAAAGTAGCATGGCCAAATACAAAGCTATCAAAACAACATGGTTGAACAGAACACACCCAAAACATACCAGTCAGAGGCAGACTACAATCCCAATCAAAGGCCTTTATCGGGTCGCCCTAATTCCTTCTGTCTTCCAAGTACAATACAGGAAAGCAATTGGGTGCACATACTTCCAGTCACTTGATGAATGGATCACTTTCTTCGACTAGTGATGGTCTCAAGTACTCCAGTGGTTCAAGGAACATCTGTAGTTATAGTCTGGCTTCCAAGACCCCATACCCTCAAGTGATGTTTAGCCAATTCAATACTAGAGGCATGTCAACTACTCTTTGGTCAAAAGTCACATACAAAGCACCAGCTACAGTGTAACTGAGCTAGAGCCTCCGATCAGGGGCATATCAGTTGCTCTTTGATCGAAAGTAATGTTTCAGGCACCTAACAGAACATCCACTTACCATGTAACTAAACTAGAGCCTTCGACCAGGGGCATGTAAGCTACTTTGTGGAAAGGAGGACAGTTTTGATAATGCTTGGTACAAATTATCTTCCAAATGATGTTCAGTGCACCTTCTTATAGAGAAATGACATTCATCACATAATGGCTCCTACAAGATGGCAATTATAGCAGGGCACTACGTTGTTTCAACAGACATCCCCCACAGCGGCGACGATCCAGGGAGCACTGATACTTGAATAAGATCCCCTTGGCAAATCCTTTTGTGTCACGCCCCAAATTTTCCACAATAATTTAAAATAATTAAATTACAGGAAAATTAAAGCCAAACATTAAATATCTAACTACCAAGAACCTGTGTGTGTGGCTAGGAGACTCCAGACTATATGCACTACGCTAAACCGATCGCATGTCTGCACCTACAAACCAAAACCATAAGGAAAACGCATGAGTGACAAAAGTCACCCAGTGCGCACCCCAAGGAAAACCATGGAAAACAAAACTATAATAAATTTTCCTTTTAAATTCATTTCGCAAACCATTTTCTCAAAACCTCATAAACCAAGCCCACACTGGCCAAAACCACAACCGGGCTCTACTAGCCCAAAGCCACAAGCAAAGGCCCTCAACGGCCAAAACCACACATAGTGAGTCGGAAAGCCCGGCGCCAGGCAACCTAACTTTGCCACATGCAGTCCACCGAGGAGCGACCACGACATTCTGCATTGCCACAGTGATGCCACCCTACGTAGGAGTGATCACCGTCCCGCGATTCTCCCTACCTGGAGAACCCTCACAAAGGCAACCCCTACTTGGGAAGGTTGTCCTGTCTCTTAAGATGCTACCAACTACAGGGCACGTGTCCCACCTGCACTGGCCACCCCACAACGTCCTCCACACATGGTGCTCAGGAGAGAGTATCATACATCCACACACGACGACACCCGAGCCTCAGTGCTCACAGCGACAGCAGGAGTATCATACCCCCCGTCATGTCACAAGACACCTCAACCTGCGGACCACAACCCTAACCTTGAGACGACAATCAAGGAGTCTCATACCTCTAGGACCCCACACCCCTCAGCCTCAGGTATCTCGGCCCCTGACCTCAACCAGGGAGTCGCGCCCGACCACCCGAGAATGTCGTCACATTCCTTGGTCCCAACGACACGATCCCACATTGTCTCGGTCCGCACACAGAAAACCAGGAAAACATTTTTTTTCCCAAAACAGGCCAACTATTTCTTTGAAATCCATTTCCAAAACCATTTTCATATCTTTGAAAATTCTTCCAAAACCTCGGCAAAGCGACGCGTCAGGTGTCCCAGGGGACCACCACTGACGGCCCACAATCTCATCTTATAGGAACAAAACACAGCAATCTAGAAAGTCCTCGGAAAACACATTTTATAAACATAATTGGGCCCTGATTCAGCATGTCGGAAATCAGGTTCGGTATGCCGAATCCATTGATTCGACATGCCGTTTTGACTCCGGTATGCTGAAATCCTCTAGATCGGTCGACTGAGGTGATTCGGTAGGTCAAATCGACTGGAAGACCAACTTGATAGGAAAATGGTATACCGTACAAAATTGGTATACCAAAATTCACTGATTCGGTATACCGTTTTCACTTCGGTATGTCAAATTCTACGATCCCAGAAAATGGCCCAAAACCCTACAGTCTGAAATCGCCCCAACTGGGACCACCGATCGGACTCCCTAAACAAACACCAAAAATCTTGCATAAAACATAAGATGTAGACACTCGAGTCTACTCCAAATCCCAACAAACAAAACTAACATCCATTCACCATGCATCAAGATATAAAATCGGAAAGGCAGAAGAGTCAAAATGACACAAAACGCGCCAACTGCCATAAATGCCCATAAATTCACCATAAATTCTCATAAAATCAGAATAAATTCTAGGAATGTAAATTTACCTAGGTTCCATGCAATCCTATCAATTTCTATCATTTTCTTGCTCTCTAATACATGAGGTGGAGATGTGTACCTGTGAATGCACTACGACAATTCTCCGACCGACTCTGACGACCACAATGCAACCATGGCCCTAGAAGCACTCCACTCGAGCTCCACACACCACCACAAGTCGCCGCACACCGTCGCCGACCCTCGAGCACACCGAATAGAGAGGAGGTCACGGGGGAGGAGAAAACAGGGGGAGAGAGAGAGAGGAAGAGAGAAAAGAGAGAGACGTGGGAGGGAGGAAGCGAGTGGAGGGAGAGAGAATGAGTGGAGGAAGGAGAGGAAAGATGTGTGCTCGGGACGGAGAGAATGAACGGGGAGGAGAGAATACTTGGGTCATGCATGGCAGAGGCTCCGGCTTAAAATGCCATGCTGAAGGAGTAGGTGGTCGTGTGCATGCAACCAGACAGCCACGCGTACACCAACACTCCCTCAACAACCAGCCTTGCCAGCCACTGCATGCACCCAACCACCCACCACAACCACGAGGCCAACTGCAAGCCTCAACCACCAGCCCAAGAATGTGGGCCCCACACCTGGCCCCACACCCGGGCCCCACACTTGGGCCTCACACCCAAGCCCCACTTGCATAGTGCAACAATGCATAGTGCCAACCACGCACAGGGGCACACGACTAGAAGCCGGCCCACGAGGCCTAAGCCCAAAAGTACAAAATCACACAACGAGCCTTGGAACAGTAACACCCGTCCAGGAAATAAAATTCATAAAATGTAAATAATTACAAAATGAATTTTACAGGTGTTACATCCTAACCCCCTTAAAAGAATATTTCGCCCTCGAAATCACTAGG
>JAMKQA010001399.1:0-21436 GCA_024699735.1 Posidonia australis
GTGTTTATGATTTGGTTTTGAGCCCAATGAGGCATTGTGTTTTAGGCTGGATTTGGTCAGAAATGTGAATTTGAAAGTGTGTTTTGGGAAGAAATCCCAAATATTGAAAAGGGAAATGTTTTGGAAAATGAATTCCAAAAGGTTTTTGAAAGAAATGTAATGGAATGTTTTGAAAGAAAAAAAGTGGTTTTGGAATGAATTTCCAAATGTTTTGAGAAAAGAAAAGGGAACATGGCTTTTGAAAAAGCATGGATTGGGATTGAATTCCCAAGTGATTGTTTAATAAGGAAAGGATGATTTTCAAAAAAGAGAAAACCAAGTTTTGAAAAAAAAATGATAAAAATGAGATTTATGGTTTTACCGAGGTTTTGTGGTTTGTATGTTTTGGTGCGCGTACTAGGTGACTTTGATGTCATTCACGCATGCTATTTGGTTTTTAGGTGCAGACCGTGTACATCCGAGTTCCGGTGCAAGAGTTGGAGCGTCTAGCCGCACATTGTGATCCTGAAGGTGAGCCTTAGTTACAGTTATTTGATGTTTCTGTAATTAGTGTAATTATGCTTGATACTGTGTTTTGGTAGCGTGTCCGGGATCAGGACGTTACAAAGGGAATCAGTCCAACTGTCATTAATAAGATGGGAGGAAATAAAGTTTTTCCTTGTAATGCTCCGAACCCAGATACGCTATCTAAATCATAGTATCACAAGCAATAACGACAATTACAGTATAAATTAAATAACTGCAACTAACTAAGACTCACCTCTAGGAACAATGTATTGCTAGTGGCTCCTACACAAGCATCGGAGCTAGACTACACCACCTACACCTGAAACCAAAAAAAGTACATGTGAGTGACATTCAAGTCACCCAATACGCACCCCACACAGAAAACCACAACAAAACAGCAAGAAAACACAAGCCTAGACTATTACAAAACGTGGTTCATATACCCAAGTTCATCCTACACCATCTCAAGCTCAGTGACCATGGTCGTATCTGACAATTGATATCTTATCAATTTGCCAACACAACCTCTCGTGGTCCCACATTGGTAACTACGGTCGTATCTGACAATTGGTTTCATTGGAGTCTCACACTCCTACCACATTGCCGACACAACCTCATGTAGATCCAGAACATATTATTATTTTCTTTTAGAAACTCTTGGATTTTCTTTTAAAACCATTACATATTCTCTTTTCTTTGCAGGGATTCGTTCCCATGCAAACACGAGCCTCCATTGGGTCCCAGGCTCAAAATCAAATAAAACCATGCATTCATATTCACTATTGGGTCTCATGCCCAAAAATCACATCAAACCAAACACTTATCAATTTCTTTCATTTTTAAGGCCTCAAGTCTAAAACCATTCTCAAATTCATTTATTTGGATTTCATATTCTTCCATGTTATTTACATGAGGAAAACATCATTACCACATGTCCATTATCAATTCAAAACCATCCATTTCCATTTTTCATAATCATTATTTCATATATATCAGGGGTCTAGTTCGATAGACCGAACCAGATCGGTATACCGAACTAGGCATCAAACACCCAAATCGGTCGACCATACTTGGGATTCGGTCATCCGAAAATCTCTATTTCGGTCGACCAAAATAATTTTGGTCCACTGAAATATCCTGAAATGAAAGACCGAACATTTTCAGTCTACCAAATTAGAGTCTCTAGTTGAATACTGATAGAAAAATGGTATGCCGAACCAAAATCGGCACACCAAAATTCCTAATTTTAGTAAACCTCCCTTACGCCTGACCCATATTTTCGTCAGAATTGGGACCTCCGACAGATCTAACAAATATACCACATAAATCATGAATAAAACATGGGGTGTAGACCTCCAAGTCTACTTTTAAACCCTTCAAACCATTTACAAATCCAATCACCATGCATCAAAATATAAATTCTCAAAGGCAACATGCTCAAAGATTAACCTTAAAACACATATGGCATTCTCATGCATAAACCCAATGAAAACTGCATCAAATCTCATTATCTCAACATATCCATGTAATACATTCAATTTCCTACCCATTTCATATTTTTTTCCCCATTTTTGCATGCATTTAGCTATTTTTAATTTCCTACCCAAAAGAGAAGAACCAAAGGGGAATGTGAGAGGCGCGTACCTGGCCAAGCTCTGGTGAGCTTCGATGGTCCCTGTAGGCTTCCCCGATGTGACCATGCCGATGGAACCCTACACGTCTCTCCTTAATGGGTGCATGGAAGCACACAAGGAGTCCCGATACGGTCACGGCGAAGATAGTGAATCCGGAGAAGAAGACTAGACTCGGAGACACCAAGGAAAGATAAGAAAGGATAAGGAAAGGAGTCGCCACCTAGTCTTTTAATGGTAAGACGAGGAAAACAAAACACAAAAGAAAACTAAGAAGAAAACAAGATGAAGTCAACATGTATGTTCCTTACCTAATGGATGTGGTACACAAATCAATGTGGGCCAGAGAATGGATAAGGATTCTTGTTACGCATGGGGATGGGTTTAGGCACCCTCATTCGCTCGAGGAACTCGATCTTTCTAGGTTTCCTACTTGCCAGTGGTCTATTGAGTGTATGCTTACCTACTCTAAATGCATATGCTAAAGATACTGGAAAACATGCCAAATCAAAGAGAAGAAATGAAATAAAGGGAAAAAGTTAATCCAAGGGACAAATGTAGGCATTGAGAATGCTACTTTACTGTACGCCTGTGAGCGATGAGGAAAATCAAGAAACTCTCGGGAAGCGTCTCGCAAACCAGCAGAAACTTGTAGAAATCCGAGAAAATCAAATTGGGGAAACTAATCCTCATTCAAAACAATGTCAGCATTATTAAGCCTGTTAATGTACGCCCTTGGGCAATGGAAAATCAAATCAAATCAAACAAAGACGTGGAAATCAGAAGAAATCCGGGAAACGATGAGAAAACTAAGCTTGAAATGAGTTAGAAATGCGTGCACAATGTAAGGAAAAAAATGCGAGAAAATTTGCATGAAAAGGTGCAACATAATATGCAAAATGCAAATGACGGTGTAGAAATGAAAATTCTAGAGGCCTTTGTGCAAAAAACCCAAATTCTGAATGAAAACTGAAATTTTGAAGCTAAGTCATCAAAAATACATAGAAAAACACATTTCATGTAATTTTGAAGAAATCTTGGGTCAAATGTGCAAAACTATGCATTTTTTGCCAAATTAAAGGTTCCTAAGGGTCAAAATGCAATTCTACAATTGAAACATGCATTTAATGCAATTCTGTGAAAATTCAGGGTGAAATATACAAGAAAAAAGATCCATGAAAGTTTCAAGGGTAATTCAGTAATTTTACCCTAGAAAACATGCATTTAGTGTGAAATCTGTAAAGTTCAGGGGCTAAAATGCAATTTAACCACAAAAATATGCATTTAGAAGAGTTTCAGTAAAGTTCAGGGGCTAAGATGCAATTTAACCCGTGAAATATGCATTCAGAAGAATTTTAATGAAACTCAAGGTTTTAAATGCAATTTAACCAGAGAAATATACATTCAAAAGAATTTCAGTAAAGTTCAGGGGTTTAATTGCAATTTAACCAGGAAAATATGCATTTAGAAGAATTTCAATGAAACTTAGGGGTTTAAATGCAATTTAACCAGAGAAATATGCATTCATAATCATTTTCATGAAACTCAGGGTTTTAAATGCAATTTAACCATCGAAATATGCTTTCAAAATCATTTCAATAAAGTTTAGGGTTCTTTATGCAAAAATGTTGGACTTTAATGCATGAAAAGAAATTCTAAGGGTTTTTATCAAACTTTTAAGCCTGGAAAACATTATCAGGATAGCTTAAGGGACATATTGCAATATTTTTAGTTAAAACTTTATTCAAACGATTTAATAAAAATGTAAAGACCTAGTTGTAAGAGAAAAGGACCTACTTGCAATGAAAAAGGACTTATTTGTAAGAACAGAAGGACCTAAATGTAACGAAACTAAAGTTTCAGAAAATATTTTAAAAGAAAACTACTTTTTATTTTTTAAAAAGAGAAAAGAATTGACGACCATCGGCGACGAAGCTCCGCCGTCAACGACCACCGAAGGAGCTGTTGGAGGCTATTCCATGGCCTGATTTAAGATCAGACCTCATGGGAAGCAAGAAGGGAAGAGGAGGAGATGATCCAACGATCTGGATCGAAGATCTAACGGCTAGAGTGGACTACCCATCCCCCTCACCGTCGAAGAACTCTGGTGACGACACCGAAGAAGAAGGAGGCTACTAGAGGCAACGGTGCAGCGGTCCAGGGCTCTCGAAGGCTTTGGAACGTGTTGAGGGTGGTTTTCCATCATCCAAGAGCAAGGATTGCACTTCCCCTTGTTTCTCAGACCTCGCTTGCCGTCGTCGTCGTCTTCTCCGGTGAGCTTGGTTGCGGGAGCGATCCAGGGCTCGTGGAGAGGTCTTTGCTGCTCTAGAGGATAGGGAGAGTGTCGTGGAGCGTTTTCGGTGGCTTGGAGAGGCATGACGGAGCTGGAGGTGCACGGTCACGAAGCACTATTCACTGTCTTCCCCAACGACGGCGAGATATCGTGGTTCCGGCGATCTTCTACGAGAGGCTCAGGGAGGCAGCGAAATGGTGCACCAGGGATTGAAGAAGCAAGAGGGACACCCAGGGAGGACAATCCAAAGCCTTGGAACACGAATCACCCAGTCGATTCGTGCCCCCACCTAGGCCGCCAGAAATTTGCTTCGGCGAGGCCTGAGAGCCTGATTCCAGCCCAGGAACACCTCTGGCTTGATTGGAATCAACCGGAGAAGATAGAGGAAGGCCTAGGAAACTGTTTTTGAAGTAAATAGAGGTCTAAGAAGGGAGTACCTGGTCTAGCAGTGGAATGGATCGCCGGAGCTCGCTAGAGATGGCTGAAAACTCTGGTTTCTCATCTCCACAAGCTTCCTCTCTCTTCCTGGAACTCTTTGGTTGCTCTGGTTGGGAGAAAAAGGGCTTCGGGAGCTCTCCTCTCTTAATTTTGAAAAAAAAAGTTCCCAAAAGTCCATTTTCACTTGCAAATGGGGCTATTTATAGGCTTCCAAATGGCTTGGCTGGTTGTTATGGTTAGAGTAGAAGGTGGTTAGGAAGAGGTGGGAAGTGGTTAAGTTTGTTGGAGAGAGGTGGGAAGTAGTTAGGTTTGTTAGAGAAAAGTGGGAAGTTATTAAGTTAGTTAAGAAGTGGTGGGAAGTGGTTAAGTTTGTTGGAGAGTAGTGGGAAGTAGTTAAGGTTGTTGGAGGAAAGTGGGAAGTGGTTAAGGTTGTTAAAGAAAAGTGGGAAGTGGTTAAGGTTGTTGGAGGGAAGTAGGAAGTTGTTAAGGTTGTTGGAAAAAAGTGGGAGGTGGTTAAGGTTGTTGGAGGGAAGTGGGAAGTAGTTAAGTTTGTTGGAGTTTGACTTATAGCTTAGGGTTTGACTTATTGTTTAGGCTTTGACTTGGGGTTTGACCTAGATTTAGGATTTAGATTAGGGTTTTGAATTTAATTTAGGTCTTAACCTAGGGTTTAAGGTTTGAATTAGGTTTTAACCTAAGTTTTAGGGTTTTATGATTTGATTTTGTATTTTAGGGTTTCTCTAGGTTTTTAGTGTTTTCCTAGGGTTTCTCGGGTTTTTTAGTGTTTTGTTTGGTTTTTCGGAGTTTTGTTTGGATTTTTAGAATCCTATTAGGGTTTGGTCCCTTTGCAAGCATATTGGGGTGTCTACACCCGACCTCCAGCGCAACCCTAGCATGGCGCACACCTCTAACCTCACTCCCTCTCCCAGGCAACACTAGCTCTCCTCCTCCCTCAATTGGACTCTGTAACACCTGTAAATTTATTTTGTAATTGTTTACATTTTAATGAATTTATTCTTGAAAGGGTGTTACTGTTCTGAGGTCCGTTTGTGTGATTTTGGGCTTGGGCCTCGTGGGTCAGCTTTTGGTTGTATGTTCCTGTGCGTGGTTGACAATGTGCATTGCAATACTGTGCTTGTGGGCTTGTGTGTGAGTCCACATGGGGCCCACGTTTGAGGGCCGATTGGTGCGACCTGTGGCTGGTGTGTGCTTGGAGCTGGTGGGTGTGGTTGGTGTGCTCATGTGGGGTGCCAGTAGCTGGAAGGCGCAGGTGCACACACGTCTAGCTACTACGTGCGCATGGTTTTATAAGCCCGCTTGCGCCATGCTCCTCCCTCGCTCGTTGTCCGTCTTCTTCTTCTTTCTTCTCCTCCTCCTCGGGCACACACCCTTGCTCCCCCACCTCTCCTTCCCTTCCTCCTTACCCCTCTTCTTCCCCCACACCCTTCTTTTCCCCACCCATCTCCCCCATTCTTCTGTCCTCTGTTTCGTGCGTCGCTGAGAGAGAGTGTGTGTGTGTGAGAGAGGCAAAGGCTCTGTGTGACTAGACGTCGGCTTGGCGGGAGCTCCGAAGGTTGAAGAGGCTTTCGTGGGGTCATGGTCACCGATGGTAGTCAGTGGTTGGCCGAAGAACGCGTTGGGTTGCGGGGACTCGTTTCAAGTGCATACCTCTAATCCAATAAGTAGAAATCATGTAAAATGGTAGAATTGCCTAGGATGCATGTAATCTAGGCTAAATTTAATGTTTCGGAATTTTTAAGAATTTATTATGGTATTTATGGGTATTTATAGTGGTTGTTGTGGTTTGGGTCCTTTTGATCCCTCTGTGCTTGCGAATTTATATCTTGCTGTGTGATGAATGGATTTCGATTTTGTTTGTTATGATTTGGAGTAGACTCGAGGGTCTACCGCATATATTTTATTCGAAATTTTTGGTGATCGTTTGCTAGGCCCACCCTTGTTCCCACTTCGAGCAATATTTAGGTCCCCTACCGTAGGCTGTCTGAATTCTGACAAAAAACTAGGGGTGCGGGCCGATTGCGTCGACCACATGCACGGTTCTGATAGTAGTTCTAGCCCCTGGTTCAAGCTCTGTTTGCATTCAGACGAAAAATCCTAAGGCATAGGCCAGACGTGTAGTCCACATGCGTGAGTCTAGTAGGGCATTTTTGGAGGTATTTCCTGATTTTCTTGTAAAATACATTTGAATGTAGTAGCTTTCTAGATTGGTTTGTTTGCCCATTTGAGATGACATCGTGGCCATCAATGGTGGTCTCGTGGGACACCTGATGTGCCATTTTATTGAGTTTTTGAAAGAGTTTCCAAAGATATAAAATTGTTTTGAAAAATGATTTTCAAAAGAGATGAGTTAGCCCATTTTGGAAAATGATTTTCCTGGTTTTATGTGTGTGGATCGAGACACCGTGGGATCGTGTCTTCGAGATTAGGAAATGTGACGACATTCTTGGGTGGTCAGGCACATCTCCCTTGTTGAGGTTAGGGGCTAAGATACCTAAGGCGAAGAGTCGTCGAGTCTTGGAGGTATGAGACTCCCTAACTGTCATCTCGATGCTAGGATTGTGGTCTGCGAGTTGAGGTATATTGTGACATAATGGGGAGATATAATACTGTTGCTGTCGCTGTAAGTACTGAGGCTCGGGTGTTGTCACGTGTGGAGGTATGAAACTCCCTCCTGAGCACCGTATGGAGGATGTCGTGAGAAGGCGTACCCTATGGTGGCCAATGCAGGTGGGACACGTGCCCCGTAGCTGATAGCGTCCTAAGAGACAGGACTACCTTCTCAAGGAGAGGTTGGCTTTGTAAGGGTTCTCTAGGTGGGAGAATCGCAGGACGACATAGCTTCTGAACAAGGTGGCATGTTGTGGTAGTGCAGTACACCTTGGTGGCTGCTTGTGACCAAAGTTGGTTGCATGGTGCCGAACATCCCAACTCATTATGTGTGTGTAACCATGCCGGTGACAGCCTCGGACGTGGCGCGAAAGGCCAAATGCGCAAGGATCAGCAAAGTCACGGCAAAACAATAAAAAGCAAATGATAAAAATATGGGAGTCGCCACCTAGTCTACTTAAAAATGGAAGACAAGGAAAACCATTTTAAAACATTAAAACTATGCAATAAAACCAATGGAAAGGTCAACATGAACCAGAAAATGGGCAAGGATCCCTTTTACGCACAAGGAAGGTATTAGGCACCCTTGTGCGCCCGAGAAGTCAGACTTTCATGGGTTTTTTGTTTACTTATATGGAATGTCGGCTTTTCAGCCTATTTCTATACACCCAAAGGCGATATGCAATGAAACTCTATATGCAAGTGGTGCCTTATGCTAAACATGAGTGGAGGGACTGTAGGATGTGTCCTAATACTCTAAAAGGTCACCCAAGTTGTGGATCAAACACCGGTGCAAAGATATTGCACGGATATAACCACAGATCCAACAACATCGAGTGGCTAACGTCCTCGCTTTGCTATATGCAAAACCTAAGCTACCATGCATAAACATGGATGAAAACAGACTAGAGTCATCCTGATATATCCAGGAGGACACCCAAAGAAAACCACAGGCAAAGTAAATCGGGAATCATGTTAAATACCATGCCAAAAAGCCACTGTTGTGTAGTGAAGACAGGCAGGTGTGCCTGCGCCACCTATGTGTTGTACTGAGGTGTGCCACTGAAGTAATATAAAATCTTGCAAATATGCACAAAACCAACTGAAAACGCATCATGGACATCTAAAACACCTGATCACATGTGAGTTTCCCCCCTTCTTCCACAAAGTCACAAAGGAAAGAGGAAACCAAAGAAAACATGATATGGGTCTTGTGCTCAAGGGCAATATGCCTCACACAAGACCACACAACCCTACTCTGATAAAAGCTAATGAATCCTAGCTATGCTACCTAGGTCTGGATCATAAACTGATGCAAAAGTACTCTACATAGAGAGTCTTAAAAAGCAACCAATTCACCAAATCCAAGTGGCAAGCTAACTTCACTAGATGCAAAACTAAAACAAACAGTGCTATTATATGTTGAAATTATGCAAAAATGCTCATGATATATCAGAGAACAAACATCAGAAAGATCAACGTCTAAGACAATCAAAATAACATGTAGATCATGATGCAAAATTGGCTACTTGCACCCTATGACCAGGCTGGTGCGCTAGCCTGGTGTGCCAGGATGGTGCGTTAGCCTGGTGCGCCAAGATGGTGCGCCAGTTATGTGCTCCAACCTGGTGCGCCACCCTGGTGCACTCTAGATACTCTATTTCAGACTGTGGTCTGACTTCAGAGCCTGGATCAAATGCATGCAGGTGTGACCATGCTGACCCGAGGAGGTCCCAGTGCGGAATCGCGCCAGAAAGAAAGAGATCACAGCCATGCCAAGATGGCGAAGGTGCAAGGAAAGATTAAAAAAAAGAAAGAAAAGGAGTTGCCACCTAGCCTTTTAAGGGAAAGACGAGGAAAATCACAAAAAGATGAATGTCTGAGGTACAGATGTGAAGGCTGGATGTCTGCTAACCAGATAATGGGTAAGGATTCTTATTACGCACAAGGAAGGTGTTAGGCACCCTCGTAAGCCCGAGAAACTCAGTCTTTCTAGTCTAATTGCTTGCTAAGGGCTAGATGGATGTTTGCTAAACCTGGATCATGCTCTAATCATGCTAACATGTATGCCATGACAAGACTGGATGGATGTGCAAGACGATGTGTGGAAACTGTGAAGAAATCCGCATGCATTGACAAAATCGCAAAAAATCGCATGAAATGACGAGGTTTTGTTAAAGAACGCTTCTGAAAAACATAATGATATCAAAAAGATGACAAGCCAAGTCAACCCGAGTCCTCGGAATCATGAAAAAGTCGTGAAAATCAAAAAAGGGAAAAATAATCCGTGGTAGGGACAAATGTCGACCTTCAGACCTGTTAATGTACGCCCTCGAGCGATGAAATCCAAATCAAATCAAAAAACTGAAATGTAGGATTAAAACAAGTCAAATCGGATATTGGATAAGAAATTTTGAAGACAAAGTGAAGAAAGAAACCCATGAAGGAAAGGCATGAGATGTCGGCTCGCTAAATAGGGATACAAATGTGAGGAGAAAGGATATGAAATGCATGGATAAGTGCCTAAGTATGCAAAAACTCTAAAGAATAACTTAGACATGGACTATGCCAGACTGAATGCAAAGATTGAGATACATGCTCATGAATTGGAGGCACAGGGGCAATTTGGTCATTTCTCTAGCCATATATGATAAATGCTAGCATGGGAGTGATGCATGGCCTAAAATGTGTCAAAATGTGTGCCAAATGTCTAGAAGATGTTATTTGCAAGAAACATGGAGGAGAAAATCAACAAAATGATGTAAACAAAATAAAAGACAAACATAAGGGCCAAAATGCAAAATTCACATAAAGGAATGAGAAATTGGATGAAAAACATGTTCATGACCCCTATTCTATCATGCAAATAATGGGTCCAAAATGTGGCACAGGAATGTAAAAGTTGCACTTGAATAATTTCTTGAAAGTTCAAGGTCTAAAGTGCAAAATTCACACATAAGTGCAAATGTGACCAAAATGTAAGGCTAAACATCAAATCTCAGTGAAAACATGATTTTTAAATGTAACCAATGATTAAATGCAAAAACATGAAATGCAATGAGTGAAAAATGCCCCAAAACATGCAAGAAAACATTTAAAACCCTAAATGATGGATTTGGAATTAATCTAAGGGTCAAAATGTAAATTTTATGTTCAGAAATGATTTGATGTGAATCCAGGGACTTTTATGCAAACTTTCTGGACCTGAATGTGATAAAAGTTGATGTTTTATGTTGGTCAGTGCAATTATGAAGTTTCCTAAGGTCTAGGATGCAAAATACACAATGAAAACTCATTTTTTTTAAGTTCTAGGGGCTTAATGCAAATGTCTAGGACCAAACTGTAAAGAAAAATCTACTTTAATGCTAGTCAATGTGATTTTCAAATATTTTAGGTCTAGGAAGCACCATGAAGTCACAACGGACCTCTTCGAGTGGTGGGGCGCGGCTGGGGAGGCCCAAGGCCTCCCCCCACCTCAAGCTCCGGTGAGGGGCTTCTGTCGGCGCCGGTGAAGACAACGGCGTGGCTGGAGGCGGTCTGGAGGCTAAAGCTACACGTTGGAGGCTCGTGGAGCACTGTGGGGACACAGCGAGGCTAGGAGGACGCTCGGCGAAGCCCGAGGAGGTTTGGAGGCCTTCTCCCACCTCCGTCTCCGACGACGAGGACGGTAGAGAGGTCGTCGTGGAGGCCTTGGCAGTGGTGGAGCGGCGCGGAGGGCTTCAGCACGACGCGGGGAAGCCTCCGGAGACCTTGGATTGATGCGGGAACGTCGGGAGCATGCAGGTGCCTCCGTGGCAGAGAGTCGTCAGCAGTTGCAGTAGTGGCGGCTATGGCGCAAGTTGGCGTCTTTCTCTGTAGAAAGGGGGGGCATCGAGGAGAAGAAGAGGGGAGGAGGTGAGAGGAGGAGAGAGGAGAAGAGAAGGAGAGGAGGGAAGGCCCCTTGAGGGCCTTTCTCTCAGGTCACCGGTGGTGGTGAACCCAGCACCGGAAGGGGAGGCGACGGCGTGCGGGGAGCCTGGCTCCGCCGTGGCACGTCTCAGAAGCTTGGGGGGATCTAAAGGGGCATGCCAGAATGAAGAAGAAGGGAAGGGGAGTTACCTGAGTGGTTGTTCCACAAACTCCGGTGATAGGTCGACAACAACGTGCTCCTCCGGTGCCGACACTGGATCATGGGCGTGGGTTGCTTGTGGTTGAGGGGAAAACCAGATTGAATGCTCTGGCTGGGCTCGAGGCTTGCTTGAAGGGAGGCTCAAAGGTTTGAAGAAGGTTTGAAAATTTTCTGAAAGGCTCCCCTTCCTCGTCGACGGTAAGACTCTTTATACTCCGACGAGGCTTTTCTCCGCCGTTGATCCTCCTCCCTTCAGCCAATCAACGCCGTTGGATCGGGCGTGAGCTGGAGGAGGTTGGCCAAAGATCCCTGAGGCTGTGGTTTGCTCCAGATTTCTCGGGATTGCTAGCTAGAGTTTTCGCTGGAAAACTAGGGTCGCTGGAATTATTTTGATTTTCTAAATTTTGAATTGAATTTTTGAATGAACAGTGTTGGGCTTAACGGGCTTTGGGTTTTGGGGTTTTTGTTTTGATTTTTGTTTTGACTTTTATTTTGGGATTTTTAGGGTTTTAATTTTATATTTTCAATTGGATTTTGTGAGTTTAGTTTTGGGCTTTTATTTATGTTAAATTCATGATTAAGGTTTAATTAATTGGTTTTAAATTGGGTTTTTATTATTTTGGGTTTTTTTGTTTTAGAATTTTTATGGATTTAGGGTTTTGCTTTTTAGGTTTTTAATTTGGAATTTGGGTTTAATTAGGGTTTATGGTTTTAATTTAGGGTTTTTGTGTTTTAATTAGGTTTTATGTTTTAATTAGGGTTTTTATTGATTTTAAGTGGTTTTAAATGGATTTAAGTGGATTTAATTTCATTTTACTTAATTAGGGTTTTTATTTGATTAATTAGGTTTTTATTGGATTTTAAGTGGGTTTTAAATGTATTTAAGTGGGATTAGGTTTTTTTTTTAAATTAATTAGAGTTTTTAAATGGATTTTAAGTTGATTTAATTTCATTTGTTTGGTTTCATGTTTAATTGGGTTAGAGTGGGCTAGTGTGGTCCTAATTGGGCTTGAATAGGTTAGGGTTTTGGTGGTCGCAACCAGAGCATCATCCAGAGTAACTTGCTGCCAAGTGACCTCAAAATTGGAGGTGTCTACAGCAGGCAATCACTTGAAAGATTATTCATATAATTATTTCAGATGTCAGGGATCATAATCATGTTAAGAAATTAAATCTTGAACATTCACTTCATTCTCTCCTTTCTAATCATTTTCATGGGTTCACAAGGACTACAGCTACTCATGTTTTCTTTATGATGCATGGATGTATCTTGGATGATTTAAATAGCATGGAAATATGATATGGGATGCAAAAGGCATGTCATAGTACAAGCAAACATTATAATAGCCAAACATCAAACAAAACTTCATAAAGAAAGCAACATAAACTTCAACCTAAGCAAGAAAGTGCAAGTGAACATCCATATAGCAAAGGGTGCAAGCAAATATCAACATAACGAGAGCAAGTATTAACAACATAAAAACGCTATACTACATTTGCCGTGTGTGCTCTATGTACAGTATCATGCAGAGATTACATGGAAGTGTCAAGAGACATACCTTTGTTGTACTTCTTGGTGACTCGAGGTGGCTTCTCCTTGGTGCTTTGGACACAGCTAGGGATGCTCAAGGATGCCAGGGAGTGCTCAGGGATGCAAGGGAGCTGGTTGCTAAGAGTGGGTGGACAGCCAAGAGAGCAGAAATGTTGCTTATGAATGGCTTTTTAAAGAGAATGAAGAGGTAACTCCTTGGGATGCAAAAAGCCTTGAAACTCAACAGCCTTGCATAGATTCGTGAGGAATATTTACAAGTGAAGGTTACAAGCACAGAAGATAGAAAGCCAACAGCCAACACCCTAAAAAGTAGTTGTGCGCCAGCTTGGTGCTCCACATTGGTGTGCTAGCTTGGTGCGCCACCTTGGTGCAACAATGTGGTGCGCCACCTTCGTGCAACAATGTGGTGCGCCAGCTTGGTGCTCCATATTGGTGCTTCATATTGGTGCTTCACATTGGTGTTTTCCACCTAGCTGCCTGAATTGTTGATCGGACCATGAGTTTGTTATAGGCTTAGGGTAACCAAGATGTCAAATAAAGTTCAAATGAGGTTAGACTTGTCGTATCCAAAGCAACATCTTCTGGAGAGTTCACCTACGAGCCGCCTCAAAATCGAGGTGTCTATAGTATGGTTTTGGCCATTGAAGGCCTTGTTTATGGTTTTGGGCTAGTGAAGCCTCATTTGCTATTTGGCCAGTATGGGTCGTGTTTGCTGTGGTTTTCGGCTTGTTGGGCTTGGTTGATCAGTTTTGGTGGTTTTGGAGAAAGGATTTACGAAATGGATTTTAAGGAAAATTAATTATAAATTTGTTTTTCGTTGTTTTCATGGGGTGCGTGCTGGGTGACTTGTGTCACTCATGTCTTCTTCATGGTTTTGGGTTGCAGGTGCAGACATGTAGATGAGTTTTAGCATAGCGCATATAGTCTGGAGTCTCTTAGCCTCACACACAAGTTCCTAGTAGATGATATTTCTGTTTAGCTTTTAATTTCCTATAATTTAATTTGCTTTAAATTACTATGGTAAAATTAGGGACGTGATAGATTTGGTATCAGAACTCCAGGTTCACTAGATTGCACTAGTCTAGGGTGTCTAGTCTAGATACTCCATAGGTTTGTGTGACCATGTCCGCCTGGAAAATTGGCATGGAGTCACACTAGAGGAGGAGACCACAACCATGCTAGAAGGTGAAGGCACTAGATAGGATTAACGAAAACTGAAGTCGCCACCTAATCTTTTAAGGGAAAGATGAGATAAACCACAAACAAACCACAAAAAGGATGAATGCATGTTGTAGACACTCCGATTTTGAGGCGGCTCGTAGACAAACTCTCCAGAAGGATATCGCTTTGGACATGGCAGGCCTAACCACATCCGAACCCCATCTGACATTTTGATTAGTCCAAGATCATCACATAAACCACGACCGCAAGCCCATGGTCTAATCAATAATCTAGGCAACCAAGTAAAGAGCACTATTCTGAAGCACCAATGTGGAGCACCTTGATGGAGCATCAATGTGGCACACCATCATGGCGTACCAATGTGGAGCACCATCATGGCGCACCATGTTAGTGCACAACCCTTTCCAGAGTGTTGGCTGTTGGCTGTCCATCTTCTATGCTTGTAACCTCCACCCACGAATATTCTTCTATGAATCTACGTAGGTCTGTTGGTTTCCAGGGCCTTTGGCATCCCAAGGCTTTACAACTTCACCTCCTTTAAAAGCCACCCATGAACAACACTTTTGGCTCTCTTGGTAATTCATCATCTCTTAGCAACTAGTGCATCCACTATTAGAGTACCCTTTTGCATCCCTGAGCACTCTCACTCATGTCCAAAGCAGCAAGGAAGAGACACCTTGAGCCACCCAAGGAGGAGATACCATAAGTATGCTCCCTTTTTTTCACTTTCATATGGTCTTTTGCATGACATTCTGAATGAAGCTCACACTGCAAACTTGGATGATATGATATTTTTATTTTGATGTTCACTTGCACTTTTTGCTTAGTTCGGAGTTTATGATGTTCTTTTATGCAATTATGTTCAATGTTTGTTTGTCGTGATGATTGCTTGTACTGTGTGGACTTTTGGGCAATGTATCATGGTCCCTATGAGGCTGTTGGCCATGGAATACGGGCTGTGATGCAACCCTTGCATGCTATATCATGTCACCATGCTCCCTAAGTCAGCCAGGATACCCCCAGGAATCATAAAAACCTCCATAGGTAGTTGCAGTCTTAAGGAACCCATGAACATGCATGAATAAGGAGAGTGAAATGAGTGCTTTAAACTTGGTTGTTTAGTATGATTATGTTCCCTAGCATCTAGGTTAGTGATTTGAATAGTCATTAATATAACTAGTTGCATACATCCATCCCAGGCTTTGAAATCAGATTGCAGTTTGAAATAGAGTATCTGGAGTGCACCAAACTGGTGCACCAAACTGACGCACTAGTTTGGTCACAGGATGCAAACAGTTGGAATTTGCATCATGGATAGCATGCTTTGCTGCTTGTTATGGACTCTGATTTTTTTGGTGTTTGATCTAAGATATAACATGATCATGTTTGCACAATTTCATCATGTAATAGCATTGTTTGCATCAGTTTTGCATCTAGTGAAGTTGGCTTGCCACTAGAGACTAGTGAACTGGTTGCCTTCCTAGACTCTTGTTTAGAGAATTCTTTTGCACCAGTCCATGATCCAGACCCAAGTAACATAGTTGGAGCACATTGGCTTTTATCCAAATAGGAGTTTTGTGGTCTTGTGTGAAGCTTACTGCCCTTGAGCACAAGACCCATGTCATGGGGTCTTGAGTTCACTCTTTCTTTTATGGTTTTATGAAAGAAGGATGAACCTTTATGTGATTAGGTTTTTAGATGTCTAGGATGCATTTTCAAATAGTCTCAAGCTTGTTTGCAAGATTTTATATTGCACAACATATCAGTGTATCTTACTGTCTGTTCTGCAATTTATGGGTCTCACTTTAGTGGCACACATTGTTAGCACACCTTAGTGGAGCACATAGGTGGCACTCTAGACTGAAGCACCATTCTGGCGCACCAAACAGGCACACTTGGCAATTCCAGTGCATCAGCAGTGGCACTTTGGCATATCAGTTAACATGTTTCCTGCTTGATTCTGTCCTTGGTTTTTCTTGTGTTTTCTCCTAGATATACAAGGATAGCATTTGCACAGTTTCATGCTCATCCATGCAATATGTCCTAGGTTTTACATGTAGCAAAGCGAGGATGATAGTCACTCAGTGTTAACGGATCCGTGGTTATATTGGTGTGATATCTTTGTGTCGATATCCGATCCATGACTTGAGTGATCTTTTAGAGCATTAGGACACGCCCCACAGTCCTTTTACCCATATTTAGCATAAGGCACAACTCGCATGTAGCATTGCATTGCATATCACCTTCGGGCGTACAAAAACAGGCTGAAAAGCCAACATTTCCATATAAGTAAATGAGAAACCCATGAAAGATCGATTTTTCGGGCGTACGGGGTTGCCCAATACCTTCCCCGTGCGTAACAGGGACCCGATGCGACCCAGTTTTCGACTACCTCTCCTGAGTTATTCGTTACTTTTGACGATAGCTCGTCCTAGGATTCACCCTCTAGTACCCAGCCGCAGTCTGATCCGTACCTGCTCGCAATCTACCATGGCTTAGCAAACCAGCGAGCCTCGAGCGAACACTCCGACAAGTGCATGGTGGGGACCACGGGTCCTACCAATTCCGAGACCTTTGTTATTTTCCAGAGGCAACTCTCCCTCTAAACTTTCATATCCTGGAGTTCGAGAAATACAATGGTAGAGGCTGTCCAATTTCACACCTCAAAGCCTATTACAAAGACCTCACCCAACTTCAAGCTGACAAGAGACTGCTCATCCGCCTGTTCCAGAAAAGTCTTACGGGGCCCACGTTGAAATGGTTTACTTCCCTCGACATGGCCACCATCAAGACTTGGGACGACCTCACACAAGCGTTCCTCAAACAGTATTCCTTTAACCTCGACCCAGTCTCGAAGTGGGAGGACTTGGTCGCAATCAAGCAGGGGCCCCAAGAAACATTTGGGGAGTATGTTGAACGATGGCCAATTACCACTTTTTCAACTTTACTTTGGGCGGGTGCCCGTGTTGAGAGTTCACTGCGTGGCGGTAGTTTCCCAACACTCTCTGCATTTGCTAAACAGGCTACTTCCTCACATAGTGGCGCCAGCAGTAGTAACAACAACAACAACAACAACCACAATGCCAATCCACTTAAGAGGCGGGATCCCTCCAAAAATACAGTTTCTTACATTAGATCCTCTGCTGCACCGGCTAATGTCCATCCACCCCCTCAGCGCCAAGTAACCTATGCACCTACACCCACACCTAGAGAACCTCATGCATCACACATCACCCCCATTGCCACTCTAGTATACCCTACCCCACTGGTTAGGATGTGCTCACTATTGGCACATCCACAGCCGAAGCGATAACACTGTGACAGGCGCCACTATACCCCATTGGTGGAGCCATTGAGCATGGTATTCCCAAAAGTTGCATCCGTTTTTAGGCTGCCTGAGATTCACTTGCCCCCAAATCCGCTCCCTGCATGGTATAATATGAATGCGTTCTGCAATTTCTATCAGGTCGCAGGCCACTCGACGAACAATTGCCACACATTGAGGGACGCAATCCAAGACTTGATTGACCAGAAGATCATCATGATTAACACGCAAGAGGCAGGCCCAACCCCCCCATCAGCAGCCGCACAAGCACCACCAGCACATCCCAATATAGTTAGCCAGCCTTTACCACAGCATTCAGCCCCAAGAGCATCAGGACCCTTGGGAGTCAATTCTGTCTTTCCTCTCGATTTTGTCTCATCTTCTATTTGTCCCACCAATCTTATTCATGATGTTTCTTCTCCTTTTCCATGTCAGTTGTATCGTTCCTTCCTTGGTGGTTCCGAGGAGTCAATTAATATGATTTGTCCTACTGTTGAGTCGGAATACACTGTGCTACTGCCTATCGTACATCCACAACCACTTGCACCAATTTGTTTACAAGCCTAGCCGCAATCTGGACCAATCCAACCACCAACACCTCAAAGTTACTAAGTTTTGTATCCTCCAGCCTTGCCTGTACAACTAGTAGCCCGTCCCCTGGTTGTCGTCACCGTCACTCATGACACGTATCATGTTTCGTACAATTACACCACAGAAATGTGTGTAGAGGTAATACGATCGAGTAGGGTATTCAAACCCCCAGCACCTAGACCAAGTTCTTCAACACCAAACCCCATCCACTCAAAAGCTCAACCATTAAGAGCACCAGCACTTGTAGCACTAGTTCCCATCCAGTTACAAGTTCAATCCCCAAGACTACCCGCACCAAGAGTAGCTCCACCTGTTCCCACCACAAGCAACCAACCTTCAACAGACATAACCGCTCAGCTTAAAAACGTTAAAGATGACATTTCAATTTGGGACCTGATGGCTTTAGCCTTGCTCGGATCTACCTCAATTCCCCTTTGGCTAATGATGTATCCTAGCAGTTTGCCTGATGACACACCAAATACGCACTTGTTGGGGTTCAACCACAGTTTATACTTCTGCAAGTGGTTAAAAAGCGATATGTTCTTCAAGCTCTTTCAACTTAGCAATCATATCATCCACGTAAACCTCAATGTCTTGATGCATGAGATCGTGGAATAAAGCTATCATTGTCCTATGATATGTGGCCCCGGCATTCTTGAGCCCAAATGTCATAACTCTGTTGCAGAACACTCCCCATGGGGTAATAAAGGATGTTTTCTCCATATCCTCTTCTGCCATTCAGATTTGATTGTATCCTGAGAATCCATCCATGAATGACAACATTTTGTGTCTTGTAGTATTGTCTACCAACACATCAATGTGGGGAGTGGGAAATCATCCTTTGGACTTGCTTTGTTTAGGTCTCTGTAATCAACGCACATTCGGACCCGACCATCTTTCTTGGGTACTAGAACCACATTCGCTAACCATTCTGGGTAAAGGACGACCTTCAGAAAGTTAACTTTGTGTTGTTTCATTATTTCCTATTTCAATTTTAAGAGCCACTGTGGTCGCCACTTACGCAATTTCTGTTTGACCGGCTTGACATCAGGTTTGAGTGGTAATGTATGTACCACTACCTCGACGTCTAGCCCAACCATGTCATCGTAACTCCAGGCAAAAATATCTGCATATTCTCGGAGAAGCTCAACAAGTTCTGCTCTGGCCTGTGCTGTGAGTCTAGCGCTTATCCACACTTCCTTGACATCTTCACAATCTCGGTTTCTTCTTCTACATGTAGGTTTAGGCCTTCGGGATCATCATCGTAATGCTGGAATTCTGGTGCATCGTGACATTCCTCCCCCATTTCTACATCATCTTCTTCTCCATATGTAATAAGCTCAGGAAGGACTTCTTGCTGACATGACGGATCCGTGTCTTCAAAAGTGCACACTTTCTCAGCATTCTGCCCTTAATGGTGCTTTAGAATGGTCACTGTAACCCTAGTCTTCTTGTATGAACCCCTAATGATCTCAGCTTCTGCTATTTCTGAACTTGTATCCGGTTGTTCTACTTTTGGTAGACAAAAGCTTTTATTTTCATGATGTCTTTGTACAGCCTGTACAACAAGTGGGCAGCTGTCCTCTGTCTGACTGATGTGAGTGCTACCGCCCGAGTTCCCTCCTGAGCCTAACTCAGGATCTTTTTTTTTTGGACCCCACTGCACAAGTGGGGCCAGGACTAGTAATACCACCTAGACCCGCCTCCCGGCTGATAGGAGACAAACTCCTCTGGTCTAGTGTTTAAGGATTTATTCTCCTCCAGGGTCATGATAGTAGTCGACCCTGTGCAACTGTCTGCTCCTCAGTGTACTCTGTCATTATTGCCTTTCCTTTCTTGCACCTAAGCTCACTTTGCGCATCCTCGGCCAACACTGCCAACTGCTCATGAAATAAAACTTCCAAATTGCTGAGCATGCTATCAACCTGTGCTACCACAGCATCTCTTTCCTCTTCATCAGAAGCTAAATCCACATAATAGGCACTGGTAGTTCTTAACACCTCAGGCACTGATTCCGGCTACCCTAGCTGCAACCCATCCAAAATTGACTACTACTTCGATGCTACTACTGTTGAATCTGCCCTCGTTGAATCTTAGACTGCAACTGGATTGGCAGAAAGACCCTCCACTGACTCCGGAGTTGGCAATGCCAGCATAGCTATCCCCGGTGACATGGATGATGTCGAACCCATTCTAAAGTCCATAATTTCCTCCTCTGAGTAATAATCCTCTTACACATATCCATTCTGGCCCATTGACTGGTTTGTTCGACTCAGGCTCTGCAAGCACGAAACTCCGATTGGAATCCAGCAATCCCGGACTAACAAAGTTATTTAAATCTCGTAGAATAAAGAGCTTTTGGAACTTACGACGCTTCGTGTATCCGTCTTGTGGCTTCTGCTCGTATCCCAGTCCTTCAAACTCTCGTCTCCTCTCAACGGCAATTGGTTCGACGATTCCTTGGCCATTCCGCCCGAGAGGTGCTCCCTTCTCGTACCCCCATCTCTGACATAGATTCTCGACCATCAAAAAGGGGTTGCCAAAAGCGGCCAAATGACTGGCACACTCAAGAATCAGAATAAAATTGATCGGTTCACAATGGTCAACATGGTAGAGCACATCAGAAGGTTTGGAGTCAAAATGGACAGTATGGAGCGACACAAAAGAGACAGCCTCAACCCTCTCCTTTTCAAGGTTTTCCGCCATCACAACAACAATGTCGTTGTTCCAGCGAAACTTAATCATACGATGAAGAGTTGAGGGGATAACCTGATGCTTGTGGAGCCAAGGGCACCCAAGCAGAGGATTGAAAGACGGCTTGAGGTCGACAACATAGAACTCGACCTTGAAGCGAGCGGGACCAATGATTAGGGGAATGATCAATATCCCTAAGGCATCATGATGCGTGTTGTCGAACACCGTCATCCCTTTCACAACCGGAGTAATGTCTTCCGATTTAAAGCCAACCTGACTTGCGATTCGCAAGGGGCAAACGTTTAAACTGGCACCATTGTCGACCATAGTGAGAGGAATACGGAAATTTTGGTATTGCACCGTGATGAATAGGGGCTGGTTATGATTGTGTAACCATGCCGGCGAGGAGATTCCGCAAATGAATGCGAAATCGGACGGCAAAATCACGTCGAAAAAGCAAAATAAATGGAGTCGCCACCTAATCTAT